>JBBPMH010000395.1:0-29068 GCA_038090235.1 Pulveroboletus ravenelii
CTGATTCATATGTGCACCTGAGTGAATACACAACATCCATGTGGGAGATCTGGTTGCAGTTGCAAGGGTAAGTGGCCAGTTTCTTCATGCTGATCAACTGTCAGTCTAACAATGTAGCTTATAAAGCGAAGTAATAAGCACCGTTAGATGGGTCCCACTAGCGTAGGAATCTCAACACATAAATGGGAGTTACATTCATTACTGTTTGCAAACTGACCTCTTGACTGTCTGCAGTTTGCCATCGTTGAATCCCGCCGTTGCACCTGCCCAGGAAGTGTTTTCCGTCGGGGTGGAAAGCGACTTCCCGCACCCACTCAGAGTGACCAGTGTCGAGTACTATCACTCGGTCTTAGTCGATTGTCAGCATTGTTCGATCACTCCTCGAAGCCGCAACGCACCTGTATTTGTCGACGACATCCTCAACACTGAACGGTACACAATCGTTGGCATCGATATATCATGAGGTGAGGAAGAGTATGTTTCGGTTTACTCGTGGCACGCAAGGCTGTTCCACCAGAAAGAAAACATGTTCCCTTATTCTTATGGTCTGTTCTCACAGGTGCCTTGTACCCCTGACGCTCATTCTCACCTGGATACCAGTTAGGTGATTTCATTACGATAACTGGACAAGCAATCAGCGCCCGTGAAGCCTCCCGTCCTTCCCAAAGATACCCTGCGATTCCTTGTCGGCTCACAACAAGTTACACTCCACAGTTGACCGATTCGTACGTGTCGCATGCGAGATGTATCATCCCAACATATCGTCACAAGGAGCCCGCCCAAATTCCACATGTGGGAGACAGATCCGCGCCTGTGCATCGGCGCGCCCGCCCTTCTTATGGTTATGGTTGCGCTCACACGGTAGCCTCGGTGACGTTAGCAGTGCCATTACACGCTCGATAGCAGCTCCCTTGCCATGGTGAGATTGTCTCAGGCCACCCTCGGCTGTTGCATCAGGTTTTTTGTTGTAGAAAGGTCCGGGCTTCTTGTGTTCCACGCCGCCCGTTGTCGTCCTGAAGTATGAGCCTCCGCTCAGTCGAGGGATAATGTCCATTCTGACTCACTGACACCCCAGTAGCTACATGGAACCTGTCCCCTTCGCAGAAACTGTTCTCCCGCGTGGTATCGGACGGGTGGCATGTGACTACCAAGATTGACTGCCAGTGAGTTGATGCTCACCAGGAACATTTACAACCACGTCGGCGGTGCAAGATGCATCGAGAGCTTAGCTTCTTGGAATGATTGGCAAGGTTGGCGGGCGCGTTTCGTATGGTTTTTTAACATTGATTTCTTTCCTCCCGGCTTTCTGTGTGTCGCATCCGTAAAATTTGCTATGGGACGCGCGGGTTTGGTCGTTTGACTTGATGCTCCAGCACTTCACGCCCCCATATTGCCATGTCTTAGCGGGCCGATGAGCCACACTCCAAATACTGCCCACGTAATCAACATCTTCCCTTCCAGCTCCTGGTCGCAAATGAGGTCGAATCTGGTGAGACATCGGCTACTCACGCACCCTATCTGTGCCCTCATATCAATAACACCACTAAACACCTTTAGCGGTTCTTTTGTTCGAACCGAGGACCACCTGGTACACCTTACTAGCGCTTCTGTACACATACACCTCCGACCGGCGAAACACACGTGGCTCGCCGGGGTGGGACACCCTCAGTCACCCTTCCAAGTCAGTTGATCGAGGTGATTGATAAGATAAGTGTAAACAGGTCATGTTGCAATGGCGAAGTTTCTCTAAGGTACCAAGTCTCAATCGATGCCATCGCCTCTATGAAAGTTACCAGGAGGTATGTAGCTTGGACTATGGGCAGTTAAAGCGAGCAAAAACCTCTCTGCCCAGGATCTGCAAAGCGATTCGTCCCACCGCCAAGTGGCTTACCCGGATCCTGCTTTGTAGACACGGCCCCAAGCAAGCGCTTGGAACCTTTGGCGGATTAGCCAGAGCTCGTGAGTAGTAAGCGCGACTCAACACTCACTGATCATACAAGGATAGCGCACCAGCTGCAGCAACGCTACGCAGAATGTTCGCACCAGCTCCGTCTTTTGCGGATGATCAGACTCGAAACGCTCTCAGGAAGCGATGGACACATACTGAACAATGCCTTTATACCTTCCTTCGCGACGATCTGTCTAGTCGCGTCGGTGAAAGACTTGTAGCGAACCTGGTAAGAATGATGTGAGTTGGGTGTCAAGTCTGCTGACGCTAAGCAATGCTTGCCTTCTCTCCGGAAGTCATCATCATACGACGCCGGATCGTGTCCATGGGATAAGACACAAGCGAAGCACCCTGTAAAACCAATCTCAGCAGATAGCCCAGCGACACCCGCAGAACATTGACTGACTGTGGTGCAAGCCCATCCCACGGCAAAAGACGCTAGGAAATTGCCTTGGAGATTGCCGACAAGGAAATTATCCCTGACGGTATCATAACCTCCAAAGCTAGACAAGAAGCCACGTTTGTCCCTTACGCGGAAATAAGTGAAAAGATGAACTCACTATAGCCCTCGATAGACGATGATACCGAGAATATTAGGGACAAAACCTCTATATAGGCCGAGAACTCCATCTGCGCGGAGTGTTTGTCTATAGACATCTATGATTCCCGTGAATTGACGCTGTCCTCCCTTAGCTGCGCTCTTCCCGTCAGCACTCAGCCGTGTCCGAGCACTGATTGGATACGTCATGAAGGAACAGGTGGAGAGGAAAACAAAGGCGTACTAATCAAGTGAATAGACAAAGACAGAAGAAGATGCCCCGGCGGCGGCACCACTCGCGACATTCCCTGCGGACGGCAGCGTGAGCCCCGACTAGAGTAATTACCCATTCTTTATGAACTCGCCCAAGACCCAAAGCCAATACCCTTCCGACTTTTTGTGGGCGAATCTCCTCTTGAATTCGTCCTTGAAAGCAAAGTTCAAAGCCTGGGTAGGAAAGTACCTCAAAACGTTGGCACCGTTCCCCCTCCAGACTTAGCACGCTGAGCACATTAAATCGATGGTCGAGAGATGTAATAGCGCACAGCTCAAGAGTCCTTCTTCGGTAAACGTTCTTCTAAAGCAATCTGTCACACCACGGTAAGGGGAGTTCAGGCGGCCAGCCGCAATCATGGCCCCCTGATTCTGTATTAACAACTTCACACGCTCGATGGGTGCAGCAACCGTCTTTGAGATGGCCGCAGCAGTACCCCCCATCATGAAATCGACTGTATGACATTTTCTTTCGGAACACAAACGGAGCAGGAGGAGATGCGACTCACCTAGAAAGTCATTCGACCCGAGGGCTTTTCCCTTTAGGGTATCAGCCATAGTTTATGAAGTTCGAAGAGAACCAGTGAGTGGGGATTTCGAACAGATGAACAGATGATGGAATGGGGGGAAGTTCTCGACTTCCGGTCTTTTATGCGAATACGCTGCGAGACCCATAGGAAGAACTCGGAGATGGGGTAGTGCCATAGAACCCAAAGGGACCTGCGAAGAGGCTGATATCCAACAACAAGGCTGTGTGGAATATCGTATCTAGCCCTCAAGGCGGTGTGCTTTCGCTCCGTACTCGCCCGACGGCGCTCAACATTGCCAACAAGAGTCAACTCCAATAGTGACAATATAGTAAATGTTACCACGTGTGTTGCATTCTGCAGTGCGCACACTCTATGCGGTATTCGTCGTGTCTTTTGATCCAACGACCGAGTTAGACTCCGACTCGGATCAGACGCCGAAACATTGAATACTCGGTACGGTGCAGGGACCAAATAGTTTAAAGTCAGCTTTCAAAGGTCCCACTCAAACAAGGAAACAACATTCGTTTGCAGCCATAGTAATAGGCCTGCACCACCTCATTCGTAAAACTACATTTGTTGACAGACATGCTACACCCAGTAAACAACCAACGACAAACCTTGCGCGTTCCGGTAACCCGGGGCTACGTCCCACGAAACTCGAGTTCAAGAAGAATCTGGCAAGATCGCTCGAACGACAGGCTGCTTCTCAAAGTAGGCAACCGAATTCATCATGAAGGCGTAACCACTTCCGTCGCCCTGTATCAGAAAGGCGATTAGAGAGAAATGGACGTAAGGACGAACAGACTGACAATCATCGTCATCGGAAAACCGGGATCAAACGTAATGATGCTCTCTAGGTACTCGATCTGCTCGGGGGCGAGGACGACCTCCAGCGCCTCAAGGTTAGCCTGAAAGTGTTCCACCTTCCGACCTCCGATGATGGGAAACACATAAGGTGCCTTCTGCATCACGTACGCAATTGCCACTGCAGTGATGTGCTTGGCGCCGATTTCTTTGGCGACCTTTTCCAACGCTGCGCTCATAGCCTTTTCGTTGTCGTTTCGCATCCAATTTGGATCCATAGCCACACGTCCCTTCTCACCCGACTGTGCACGTCGCGCTTCTTCCTCGTCTGTGCGAAGTTTCCCGCCTGCCAAGACATTCCACGGGGCAACGGCCATGCCTGTCATCATGTGTAAACCGCATAGGTGAAACACTGGCCATAATTATGATTTCGAATGTACCTTGGGCCTTGCACATTGGAAGTATGTCTCGCTCAAAAGAGCGATCCATGACATTCCAGAGACCTTGATAGATCACAAACGGGCTCCTGCCGTGATCACGAGCGTACTGATTGGCCTGCGAAACTACCCACGCCGGAGTATCAGAAATACCCTACAAGCAACCAGTCAAGATAACCAAACATATCAAGCTTGTTTTCGACACGCACCAGATAGAGTACTTTTCCTTGTTGAACGAGCGTATGGAGGCCATTCATCACTTCTTCGACGGAGGTCTCCCAATCCCACCAGTGGACATAGAGAATGTCGATGTATGAAGTCCTGAGTTTCTTCAAGCTTGCCTCGACGCTGATGTGCATCGATTTGATACTGTTTCCAGCGATCAATACCTTCTGCTGCACTCCGGTCTCTGCCCGCATATAGTTTGTGGAGTACTTGGGGGGGATTAGCATGACGCTGCCCAAGGGCACCCAGTACTATGGTGCTGACCTTGGTCGCAATGATGAGCTGATCTCTAATCCCACGCTTCTCGGCCCATTCGCCAATAAACTCTTCGGACCTCTGATCTTGGCTAAAACGAAACGTTAGAGGAGTGCCAAGGCGCATGTACGATACTCATTAGTTATTGGCGGTGTCGATGAAATTTCCACCGGCTTCGTAAAAAGTGTCTAGAAGCTTGAAGGAAGATTCCTTATCCATACTCCCCATATACTTCCCCCACTTGTCTCCGATGCTCATCCCACCGAGCTGGAGAGGAGAGACATGCACTGAGGCATGAGGAGACAGGAGGCGGTAACGGGCGAGACGGGATTGGGGTTTGGGCACGGGGGGCATTAACGACGCCATCGTGTAGACAAGAGTTGGAGGGATCGAGGACGAGGGGATCAGCGCATTTTATACGCGGCGGACATTGGACTACCCCCATGACGTCATCGTGTGGTCGCACCAGGAAAGGGGCGCCTTACATGTCCGGCACAGATGCAGACCAAAACACCGGTCCATTCAATGGAAAGTCACACTAGGAGTCCATGAACTCTTACACTACAAGTACAGCCTAAGCCCGATGGGCCTAGTTGGTCTCAGCGTTGGTATACGGAGTCGTCGCCAGTCCAACCTGGGCATTGTCACTGTCATAGACAGAGTAGAAGCGCTGCAGCCACCCGAACCCGTCTTCGCGTCGCGTCAGTAAAATTCAAGGTATCACTGCGCAAAAGACGTACTGATGAAATCGAGACCAGATCCGCTCTTACTTCCGAGATCAGAGGTGATCAGATAAATCTGGCCGGACTGACCACCAATAGTGGAGTTGAGCGCGCGGGGCCAGATTTGGGCATTGGGCGTCAACTCGTAGGTAACCTATCGGAATAGTCTCAGTCAATCTCCCCACAGGGCTTGCAGCAAAAGATCTACTCCGCCGATGCTGAAGTACATGCTCTGCAGTTGTGCATACTGTTCCTCCGTGATCGTGAGCAAGCCAGTGGTCCTGTTCCGCGTACATTTAACTGGTTGCCACCTTGCAACAGTGCAAAAGTATCTCACTGGTCCAAAGTCGCTCCTGTCGCCTGTTGATAGGCCTGGAAGGCGTCGGTGGCAAGTAGCAAAAGGGTGGTGCCTGTGTCAACGATGCCGGCAGTTGTCTTCAGAATCGTTGTGCCATTTCCGTAAGTCACCGACTGGTCGATGCCCCAGTACTATGGTAACGCAGACAGTGAGAATCCTGGTCGCTGCACTCCAATAGATTTCACTCACGTTTGACGCGGGAGAGGTGGCTGTAATTGGCACATAGTTGATCTGACCAGTGTATCTAACGTTTGTAATGAATTTCAGTGGCAGAGAAAAGAGCCGGAGGCGACCTACTTGGTGCTATCGGTTCCTCCAAAGGTGAGTTCACCGTTTGCAACATTGGCAGTCGACGAGGGTTCATATGAGACACCCAGCGAGTTTGCTGAGATCGATCCTTGCGAATACAGGTTGTCCGTGACTGTCGGTACCTTCGCGGTGTTCGAAACAGTGTTTTGCGTGAGATCAACCGGGCCAACCCTGTGATTCAGGTCAACATGCCAACGCTTTCTCTCTCTGATGACAGGAGCGCCCACCCTAGAATGCCGTCCACGCCGCTGAAACCTTGTGCAGAAGAAGCAACGCCGATGGATTGATTCTGGATCACAAGAGTTGAGTTCAACGTCACCGTATCGGTGTCTGAACTACCGTCAGCTTCTGTCTGGCCTGTGTGATGACAAGAAAATCTTAACATTCTTTCCCAGACATTGATCCGGAGCCATAGCTAACTTTCTGCGACCGAAGGTGTCAATCCGATACCAATACAACCCATGAGCGGACTTACGACGGTGTTTCCGGTGTCCGTGCTGGTGCTCGTTGGATTATATGGTGTGCTTGCGCCAACCCAAGTGTTTGAACTTCCTATAGGCAACGTCGAGCTCGTCCAAACGAGGCCATCTTGTACAGAAACATACCGGTATCGATGAGAAGGTTGTATTGGGTTTGGGGAGCCCCTACACCGACGGACGCCGTATACGTTACGGCTATGGCTGGCGATGAACGCACTGCAGAGTCGTGCCAAGTCGTGAAAACCCACCTGAATCTGTCGCATCGATGCTATTACCAGTACCAGAGAGAGAAGGGATCCTTTGCCCAGAAGGCCTGACGGGCCCATACAGGGACAAACCAGCAAGTAACTTGACCGCACGGTTTCTGTCACGATCAAGAAGTTCCCTCGCACCGAACACGCATCGGATACGAGTCGTAAAAGGAACAGAATTTATAACATATTTGGACATGACTGTATGTCGATGCAATGATCCAAGTAGCGGGGCAAAGAGAGTGGAAAGGGTGAGGATTTCAGATTTGAAGGCAAGGCCCCTTTATAGGGCCAGAGACCCTGCATCTGAGTGGGGATCGATATCGTCATTACCCATATACTATCGTCCCGAGCGAGGGGCGTGAAGCCCGGCCGACAGGACAGTCCAGAAAGAACCTCGAACTGGGATCTGGCGCAGATCTATGTCAGGTGGCGAGCCGAAAGAAACTACCTGGGAAGGAAGACTCTTCCATCGCGGGTGTGAACAAGTTTGCCATTAGTGGGAAGTCGCCACCAGGGAACGGGTCGTTCGGTTGCGATTAACTGAGGCTTGGGTGAAGCACAGACGACCTAGTACTTGGGAAAAGACACTCATAAAGGGCGGTGACAGATATCGTACCAGACAGCGTGTGTAGTTCGCATACTCGGAAGCGATGCGCAGTAGAGTCGTGTGACGGCAAATTGCGAGGATCGCACGTCGGTACGTGGTAGTGGGCTAACCACTACGGCGCAGCTTCGGACGGTACGGTGGGGCAATGACAACAATTCGGCGATAGCATCTGCCAGATGGGAATTCACACTGCATTTAGTTGTTGTGGCGTGTGTAGAGGCTTGCTGGAGTCTCCCAGAGTCGCAGCCGGTGGGAATGTGAGTGAGCTCCCACGACACGAATCTCTGCACTATACATGGTTCGCTTAAGGGTGATCGAAGCAAAGCCTGGTTGCTCAATGAACGGGAGAACGCAGATAAGTCATAGCGCGAGCCGGATTACGGTGGACCAGAAAAGAAATAATGGGAACTGGCACCGACTCAAAGCTTCGCATGATCCTTTGTCCCCTGCCGGATGTTCAACTCCAGGGGGACCACCAACGCCATCTGGTCAGCCACAGCGATGCAATATTGATGGTCCCTCCATCCCTCAACGACGTCTCCCTGACCAATTTCGGAGGGTGCCGTCCAAACCTCCACCCTTCCATTATGACGTGCGTCCGGATCGGTCAGAAACCGTGATTCACTGTACAAACCAACCGTGCGAGCCGAGTAGTTGTCCGATGGCGGTATCCTGGCCTTGAACTCTATTGTTATAGTAATAGTAGGGAACCATCTATAAGGAGGCAACAATCAACACGTTGTCTCCGCCGGCAAAGATGCTGACCTTGTCTTCCCCGGCACGCTGCCCGGCTCGCTTTCCGGGAGCAAAAGCGGTAAGTTAACGAAAACATCGCAAAAGAAGGGTATGGATGACGTCGTGAGCTTATCGTCCTTGTGAGTGAGTTCGCACCAGGCCCCCCATTCAGCGCCGCCTCCCCCCACCGATTCGGCCGTCGTTCTCGCTGTGCTGCTTGGATCATTACGGCTTAACAAGACGGTGTCGACAGACATCCGATTCTGCATACTTTGTACCTCTACGGGTTTGATCGCATTGTGAGATTCTGTGCTTGGATGCGAATACAAGGGCAGACGGCGCGCATAGGGTGATGGTGGCGCCAGAACCCTTTTTCCTCGGCCGGGCTGCTGGGGGGACAGATCACTGAAGAGGAGATGAGCAGTTATCTTTGTGGTCCCCTTGAGGTCCGAGATATCATTATCAATTCAGGCTGACAAAGAAGGGCCAACGCATAGCCACACGGAAGGACCACCGACCTGTTGCACGAGTTCTGCAAGAATATTGGTGAAGGTCCTGCCAGACTTGAGCGGCTTGATCCGCACTTGGCCGGCCCCAACGCTGGTGGCCCGGAGGAAGTGCGCACTGACGTGGATAGGGTCTGGATGAGAGGAGCCGAACTGAAGGTGAATGCAGGCCTCCACAATAACGCCCAAGGAGTAGCCTAAGTGGGTGGGTCCAACGTTACTCGGTCAGATGAGGTTATAAGACCCAATATGCCTACCTCCTTGCGGAATCCTGAATATGGCAGCCACGAGGTAAGTTTATGTGAATTAATGGTCAACATGGTTCTGCTTACGCTACAATGGCCCAGCTGGGATCCAGCTCGCAACGGTAACAGAAGGTACCGTCATCGCCCTTGGATTGGAACGAGACTTGAAGGGCCTGTGCGAGCGATGCCATGCACTCGTACGACTCGTGTAAGACGGTAGATAGAGACAGACAAGTGTGTGACGGCGCCGGGGGGTTCATGCTGCGTTTCCGGCTACTAGTTATAGCCGGCAACCGACAACCGATGCTGGCCTCGTGTTTGAGCAAGTCTTCTGCAAACAGGTGCTCAGATTCTTGGGCCGACCTGGCCCCAAACTCACTGGCCGCATTAAGAAAGTCAGAATTATCGTATGCGGCGGCAACGATCACTGACTATCCCCGATAAATTCAGGCGTGGGAGGGAACGTTTACGTTGGACTTGACTTGGTGTCGCGCAGTCCGAGCCCCCTACAGCATGCAAATACGACGAGCCCACTGACTCAAACAACGCTGTCGTTGGGCAAGACGTGGCGGGTAGGGATGAGTTCTGGTGCCACGTGTGATCCGTGCGGTGTCCTCGTGGTCGTGACGCGCACGCGTTTTTCCCACGACGTTTACGCGTTGTTTATCCATGTTTGCTGCTTGTTCAAATGGCCCCTCCCCGAGACTAGTTGGCACCGACCAGGCTCAGAGCAGGCCGGGTCGCGTCTTGGTGCAGTCTTGTCCAGTCTTGCTCTAGTTCCTTGCCATATCCTTCCCTCTGTACTTGTATTTTTCCTCACAGCTCTTCTAGCAACCACCCGCACGTACCAAGACATCGACGACCATCATGGATCCACCCTCGGAAGTATCAGACGTCTTCTCGCTCTCTGACCATCTCCTTGCGGAACGTCTTCAGTTTGTCAAAGAAGTAGGCACTTTCATCCTTCCTCCCCCTCTGCTCACCCTGTGCGCTCCAGATCGGCTTTGGAAACTGGGGTAGTGTATGGCTGTGCCGCCCAAAGTCTTCCTCTGGCAAGGTCAAGGATATGAAGGTCGCCGTTAAGCTCGTCCATCGCTCCAAAACCTCTACCACTGCTGCTAGAGTACGCTCATTGTGGGCTTCTCCTCTTGTTCTCCCCTCTGCTCTGCTCACTCCCGCCGAAATGCCAGATGGAATGAAATGAAGATCGTTAGGTCATTCAAGAACGACCCACACCCATCTATTGTCCCCTTTCATTCGTTCATCATCACTCCTTCCTATGCGCTCATCACAATGTTGGTGTTTCTCCTTCACTTTATTCGTTCAACTTATCCGCGTTGCTAGGGCATATCTCCCCACTCTTGTGCCTGTAGAGGTGTCAGAATCGCGCGCAAGGGAGTGGTTCAAATCGCTCCTTTCTGGCGTTCATTTTCTACACTCCAGGGGCGTTGTCCACAACGACATCAAGTGCGTATGCATTGTGTTCAAGTCCTACTCAATTCAATATTCAACACTCTGCGCTTCAGGCCGGCTAACATCCTTCTCTCTCGTGACAACATCCCTGTTCTTGTCGATTTCGGGTTTGCTGAAAGATACGATCTTAGTAGTTCTCCCAAGGCTTTTCACAGCAACTTGACGTATGGTACCCCCGAAGTGCGTTATTGTCTATTTACCTAATCTGGTTCACATGAACCCCTCCCAGTATCTCTCTCCTGAGCGTGCGCGTGGACTTCCTCATGACACCAGGAAATCCGACATATGGTCTCTTGGAGTAACTTTTTTCGAAATTCTCGTTGGACGTACTCCTTTCGAATACGAGGAAGGAGAGGTCTTTGACAACAAGGAAGACTTGGAGAGATACTGGAATCGTACCGTGTGTACCCTTGTTCTGCTTTGAGGCCCTGTGTGAGTAACGGCGTGACGCAGATGCGGGGAAAATGGGTCGGCAAATATTCCATGTCCCAGTCCGTCGAACGTCTTCTGAAACGCATGATTGTTCCCAATGCTGACCTACGGTGCACGGCGGTGGAGGTGATGAGAGATGCTTATTGGGACACGACCCCAGCAACTCCTGTCCACGGTCACAGTAGGTTAACCGCAATATCTCTCATCTCTCGCTCAAACGTATTCCCCAGAGAAATCGGTGTCAGCAGTGGTCTCGCCAAGCTCGCACACACGATCGCCTACGTTCTTGGATACGTTCAAGGACTCCTTCAAGGACAAACAGAAGGAGAAGGAACCATCCATGTCACGCCTTCTTGATATATCTCTTCCATGGTCTGCATCAAAGTCTGCATCACGATCCTCTGTGTCGCGGCCAGCATCTAGAATGGAGTCCCCATCACGGTCTGCATCGAAAATGGATGCTAACTCACGGCCAGCGTCGAGACCGAGACCGAGGGCCGCCCTGGCAATATCGCCAGTGCCAAAATCCTGTATATCCCAATCGCATTCGGGTGAACCAATGAAATCGAACCGCCGTCCTATCGTGGAGCAAGCATTTCCTTTTTCCGTCGCACCTGTGGCGCGAATCAGGACCCACTCACGGTCAAAGTCTCAGCCTAGGTTGTGCACCTCTGGCACCTCCCCGGTAGCACGCACGAGGCAACTATCTACCGTCCAAGCATCACCCATTGTTAAATCTCAACGCCAGATCAGTGCGGCAACGAATTTTGATGGGAATGGCACTAGTGTTCGTAAGGACAGGGAGAACGTGAACGCATGCCGGACGCAAACGTTGTCATCGTTTGGTTCGAGTTCCCCGACGAGATGTCTTATTGGACCCCGTCAACCTTCCCCGCACGTCACCTCGGTATCTGATGTTTGCGCGGATTCATCTGTTTCTTCGGGACGAGTGGGGGCGACGGAAAAGAAATGCTCGCTTTCTCTTCTCAAGACCCCCGACGTGGAGCGCACACGCACACGCACACGCGCAGCTCCTCATCTACTCAATCCGCGGAATATTACTCAATCACCTAACGCCACCATTTCCAGCCCAACTTCTTCCCGTCCACCCCAGACTCCTCAGCGGCTCTCGGCCTCCAAACAACTGTCAGGAAGACCGCCTCGGGTACGTGGGCGTGCTCGTGCGCTCGCAGATCTCACAGGGTTTGCTCGGAATGTTGATCTTGGCGCGCATGGTGTCGGGCGTCCGATGAAACAAGGTGGAGACAAAAAGGATAGAGGAAAGGAAAATGCGAGGGCCCGCAAGATCGTGCAAAAGGAAAACAAGGAGAACGAAGGCCTGTCTTCTCAGGTTCATAGCCCCCGCAACGGCGCACACGCATATAGCGGACTCTCCGGAGTCACTTCTCTTAGCCCTGAAACCCCCACAAAGGAGCAAGACCACTCTTCGATGTCGATCTCCCTGGCGGCTAACTTGTCTGGCACGGCAGCGGTTACAAAGGGGAGCGTCAGAGACCGGATGATGGATTGGGAAAGGGAACGAGAACGATTGAGGGAGATGAACAGGTTGGCTGATGCGAGCGCCGACGGTCATGGCGATCATGGTTCCACGATTCTCACTCAGACAAGCACTGACTCGGATTCTTCTGACGATGACGATTCTGGCGTAGAAGCAGAGGTTATCGCTGCAGCTGCCTCTGCGCAAGCTAAGCGCAACATTACGGTCGGAGTCGAGAAACCGAAAGAAGTGAATGCCAACGCCAAGGATGAAAGACCTACTACCCCGCAAACGATAGCGACGATGTCTTCTTCTGCGTCAAAATTGGAAAGGAGCGAGATCGAAGTCGCCAAGCTTGGCGTGCGCGCGTCGGCTCAGATATTATCACCGCGAAACGGGTCTACCACCGCACCTGGGCCCAGTCAAAGTGTAGGAAAGCGACCGCATGAAGAGAATCAAGGCAAGAACGACTCCTTTACGGATACTGGGCTGCCCTTGGAGGTGCCCAGGAACACCGAGTCGGGATTCAGCTCACTGAAACAAAGCGTCAAGGCTTCCATTGGTAGGTACCTTACTCCCTATCTGCCGTTCATTCATCATATATCGTGGTCCTCAGACAAGGGCATGCGCCTCTATAAGTCTTCTACTCTGGGTCAACTCACGGGTCGTTCCGCACCAGAGTGGTATACCTCTGTCGAACCGATTGATTTTGAGCAGAGGCGGTCTGGTGAAGAAGGAAGATTCAGTTGGGAGAACATCCGACCCGAACGCGAGGTCGCGCTTGATCGTATGAACTTATGGATCCAAAGTGTCGAGAGTAAGTCTTGGAGTGTTTTGATTAGAGAACGTTGGTTGATCCGTCGGAAAACAGAGGTGGTCGAAGAAGCTCGACAGAACTTTGCTTCAACTACTGTCACCCCTCCTGCCCCGCTTCCGCTCGCATCTATCTCCCGCTCGCCTTCTCAGTCTCTTGGTATACTGCACGCCTCGACATCTGCAAATCAACACAACGAGGTCAATAATAATGGCGCGTTCAATCCGAGTCACGCTTCTCGTCTTCCGAAACGGCTCCTTGCAGCTAACGAAATCTTTGCCGAGCCCATGGGTCTAAATGAACCACTTTCACCAGCGCCAGTTCGTGGGGAAGATCCTAGCACATCCCTCTCGTACATCCATACTCCAGAATCCTCGGTGCCCGTACTCCCTTCGATCAGTATGCTCATGCGTACTCCGCGTCAGCGCCGCGCGACGGTCTCGACCGGGTCGCCTGCGCAGACGGGGACTGGTTCAGGGACGAGCGGTTTCTTTGACGGCAGTCCATCGAAACGGAGGGAGAAATCCAAGTCTCACAGTAATTTGGATAGACATATTAGGGATATATCGAAATTAGAGTTGGAACTCGACAGGGGTAAGTGATATTGCAAGTCAACCAAGCGTTGTGCGCTAATGGATTCGTCTTACACTTGTAGTTCCTGTCTCATCTCCTTCACCAAGGTTGTCGGCTGTTCTTGACAGGAGTCTCTTCGTTGCGCCACCTAGGTTTATAGAGGATTCCGCGACTACTCCTGAGACATCAACAGCCCGTGACGGTGGCCCCTTTGCTCAGTTGGATGACCCGAATTCCTCTCCGTGCCACGCCCAACCATACCCTCGCAATTCAGGTCAGCAAATTATTCTTCACTCTCCCGATAGACGGCACCTAGAAGGTGTCTATGATCGGTTCCTGATGGCCACGTCCGGCGTTAAGCGTGTCGGGAAAGGCTACCAATCAGACAAGCTGAAACCACTGCACAACACTACGAGCACTGCAGAACATCTCAAGGCTAGCCACAGTCGTGGATTCGGCGTATTCGGGACGGGTAGGCGTGTGATGCCTCCGCCCGTCTCGAGCGAAGACGCGTGGAGAGAGTCTACGTCCATTGATGAACTTGGTTTCATCACTGCTGGTCAAGGCGCAAATACAAGTTCTTCTCGCACATGCAGGGACGAAAGCAAGTCTACTTTTGTCCTCCGCGCGATCAAGGCCATGGTCCCTGGAAAGACAGCCTCGAGAAGGTTATCGCGGACCATCGTTGTTTGATCTGAGCCCGTTTATCCTCTAGCCACATTCCTCCTATCTCTCTGCGTTCCCCCCCACCCCGCTAATCCTCTGTTATTGTCGCATCTTCGTTCTAATTAACGACCACTCCAATTTATGCTTCCTATGCTTTTTCGTCGAGTCTTGGTTAACACAGTTCCTCTCTCGCTTTCAGTCTGTCGTCATATTATCTATCCTTTCCTCATCCTCATTCACATCACCTATTCATCGTTTCGCATACATCCATTGCGTTTTCATCTGCTATTATCTATTGCTATCGTCAATCACAGCATCGAACAGTAACTATTTCTTTTCTTTTATCCCCAGCTTGATGCCACCTGCAACAAGCATCTCCGTTACGCCACGTTACGCCGTCTCTGACGTTCGCCCGCAACGCTGTCCTACGTCTATTCTTCCATACTTTTCCGCCCAGGTTGCGGAAAGATATAGCTCCCATGTCTTGGTTACTCTTATTAATTGCTTATGTCTGTCGCTCCAGTGCTGATTTGATTAATGCTGAAAGTTCCATGAATTGAAATGGGCAAGGCATGAATTCTCCATGATATGAAAATGGAATGAATCCGCAAAGATACTAAACGCATGGATAATGATACACAAATGCGAGATAAGAACAATAACGTAAACAGAACACGCTATGATGGTGGCGGTCGTCGAATCGCTACTGGCGGCTTATTGCCTGCTGCAGCAGCTGGCACAGCGGCGCTCCCAGCGGCAGTGCCTTCGCCAGCGGGTTTCAGCCGTTTCGCCAATGAATCATCTGGTTGGGTCGCTTCGTCTTCCCGTCCGCGCTTGTTCGCCGCACCCATGATCTGGACGCCGACGGTTGTTGGTGCTGTTGTCGTCGACGCAGCGGCGGTAGTTGCATTCGGAGAGGGGCCGGTACCGCCGTGAGCGGGTGCAGCACCACGTATGCTAATTCCTCGTCCGCGTCCGCGGGGTGCGCCCCGTCCTCGTCCCACACCATCGGTCGTACCTAGAGAGACAGCGCCGCCGAGCGCTCTGCGTACCGGACCCACGTTCGTGGATGGAGGTGGCGCGGCGGACGTAGCAGCAGGAGCCGTCCTTGGAGCTGTAGGAGCGGGTGCAGGCGCGGACGCGGGGGCTGTAGGGGCAGTAGAAATAGAGGGGATTTTTGACGTGGAAGCGACAGGTGTGGTAGGAGTAACAGGGGGAGCCGTGGAGCTGGTGGCAGGTACGGCAACGACAGGCGCAACAGCAGTCGCGTCGGGTATGAGTCCGGCTTTGCGCCATTCCAAAACTTGCGCCTCCAATTCCTTAAGTTTGTTCTGCGACCGAACAAGCTGAGCGTCCTTGAGCTTGCTCTTGGCACCTTGCTCCATTCTGCCCCGTTCAACCGCAGCAGAGATTTCCTCGGCGTGTTTGGCCTGGATTTCCATGTCATGGGCGGCAATAGCAGCTTCGACAGCAGCTTTCGTTGCATCATCGTTGGTGGCTTTTGGCTTGATGCCAGCAACAGCGGCCTCGACAGCAGCCTTCAGTGCTGCCTCATGCTCCGCACGGAGAGCCTCGATTTCCTGAGTGTGTTTCTTCACCATTTCCTCCGTATTCGGGGTAGTGGTATTAATCTCGCTCTTGGCTTTCCCGACAGCCGAAGCAATCGCTAACTCTCTCGTTCTTTGCATCTCAGAGACCCTGATCTGGAACTTTTCCTACAGAGGTCGTCAAAACTCTGCGGAAGGAAGCGAGCGGACTCAGACATCTTACGTTGGACTGCTTCAGGTTTCTAGCATCGTCAGCTGCCTTGTGTGCTCGTTCCTCAGCAGCCTGGAAGAGGGAGTTTTAGCAATCCAAGGCAACATGAACAGTGTGTTTACATACATTCAAGCGCTCGAGGGCTTCGTCACGAGCTTTCGTGAGCTCTGCCTTCTCCGTTTCTAATTGTGTCCTGGCAGCTTCAGACAAGTCCGCGGCAGAAGATTTGCTCCAGCTCTCCTTCTCAGCGAACAATTTGTCCCTCTCAGATCGCAAACTCTCCTATTGACGTGTTAGATGATATGTAGAAATACACGGATGTTGGAACCTACGATGAGAGATAACTGATCAGGCGAAGGAGCAGCTTGGACAATAGCGGCCTTGGAAGCCATCTCATCGGCCAGTGCTTTCTCCAAAGCGACCTTCTCTTGACGTAGTGACTCTAATTGACTTGTGAGTTCCTTGGACACCTCTGTGCCAGTCCCGGCATTGGCACGAAGGGAATCCCTCTCTGCGACCACAGCCTTGAGCTCTGCTTGTAGGTCAGCGAGTGTCCGGTTCAAAGTTGACTTCTCGCTATTAGAGGCCCCGAGCTGTTGCTTGAGGTTGTTGGTCATGCCCCTGAGCTTACGCATGTTCTCCTCATAGGTCGCTACCTGAAAGACAAGAAAAATTCAAGAGTCGAAGACAGCAAAATTCCAATTTTTACCTTGGAAGTGCTCTCCGAGTCCTTCGCATCGCGCTCAGCGAGACGCTTCTCTACGTCGGCTTTTTGAGTCTTCAGGTTTTCAACCTCTTCTTTCAAAGCCTGGAGCTCGGCGGGGTCGATACGATCGTACTATGGACGGATTTAATAAACAGGGCGCCAAGCAGGTATGGACCACCAACCTTGCTCAACAACTGTGCATTGCGTTCTTGCCAGCGCTTGGTCTCACTCTCAAGGAGTGTAATCTGAGCATCCCGAGCCTGGAGTTCGGCACTTGCAACACGAGCCTTTTCTTTAGCAGGTTCGAGTTCAGCAGAAAGCGCTTTAAGCTTGGCATCCAGCTCGCGTGAACGTTTAGAGTAAGTTTCGCAGTCGGCACGCAGGGTCACGTTGCTCTCACGAAGGATGTTGAGCTGGTTGATCCGTTCCAACATTTCGGCATGCTGCGCGTCTGACGTGGCTGCTTGGACGGCTCGCTCACGTTCCTACGAAACGAATCTCGGTAAGAGAAGCGGGATACTTCAATGTCTCCCACCTCTGAAAGTGTCTTGCGAACTTCTTGCAAGCTCTGACTCAAGTGATCGAGCTGGGTCTTGAGGCGAACGTTTTCTTGCCTGCCAAGCTCGAGCTGAAGATCGACGATTTCCTTCTCCTTTCGGAGATATGTCACCACAGAGCGCAAATCAGACAACTTCGTATCCGCCTCGCCACCAACGTCGGTGTCTTCGTTGGCACTCTCCGCATTGGAATCCGCGGCCCGACGAATACGGGCGGCTTGAGAGCTGACACTGTCAAGATGCTGATATAGGAGGGTATTCTGCGCGGCCAGGTCCTTGCAGCTGTGCCATGAGATAATTTAGCCCTAAACTCATGTGTCACAACAATTCCCTCACCGTGCATTGAGATCCATTATCTCTTTATCCAAGGCTTCCTTTTGTTGCTTCCAGCTCCCTTCTGAGGCCTCGAGCTTAGCCTGGGCATTGGCAACCTCGGCCAGGTTCTGCCGCGACGCAGACTGTGTATTGCTGAGTTGTTGCTTGAGGGTCTGGATTGCCTTGAAAGATTCCGCATGTGCCACCACTTCCCGTGAATACCTGTCTTCCGCAGCCTGTGGGGGAGTAAGTAAAATGCAATTCAATAAGAACCAGTCCATGCCATTGCGCGCTCTTCCAATGAGCGAAACTCGCGCTCATGAGCGGTGCGATCGCTCTCAGAGTGCTTTTCTGAGGTGCTCATATCCACAATCGTCTCCTCGAGTGTCTTCTTGTCGCTAGCCCATGCAGACCGCTCATTCTCCAGCGTCTTCTGCAGGTCGTTGGACTTGTTTGTCCACTGCAGAAGGTCTTGCTGAACAGAGCGAAGCTTCTCCTCGAGTGACTTGTATTCAAGCTAAAGGATACCATGGGGTGACTAGGATGCGTTCGATGGTGTTGCACACATACCTCGTGCCTGGCAAGCTGGGCTTCAGCGTCGGCTTTGTATTCGTCGTGAGTAGTGCTGAGCGTAGTAAGTGCAGCCTCGTTGGCCTGACTGATCTCCTGGAACTGCTGCATATGCTTGCGTGCACCAGCAAGGTCAACTTGGGTAACCTTGAGATGCGCACTAAAACCAAGGTATGAGGAACGTATTACTCCGTCTACTAACATGAAGCGTACCGAAGGTCGGCGACTTCTTGCTCGAGCTGTTGTTCACGGGGCAAGTCTGGATCCGGCGCAGGAGCAGTAGCGCTGACACCAGTTGTCCTTCTTTCGTAGACGGCGAGTTTCTCTGCATTGCCTTGAAGTTGGCGTGCAAGTTCTTCCACCCGTTCTTGGAGATGGGTCTTGCTGGTTTCGGCGCCGACAAGTACCTCTCGTGCGCGGGAGAGTTGCTCGGTCTAAGAGTACGGGGTAAGCGTGGCCTGAAGCCTTCAACGCGGTGACGTACCGTCTTATCTAGGCGCGACTGAAGATCTTTCAAGTCGATATCTCTCTGGAGTGTGATACGTCTGCTTGCTTCGCGTTCTTGACTCAGCTGCGACTTCAGATCTTGCCTATACGGGATATGAGCGAACAGAATGGTCGAAGGGTACATGAAAATTCACGTCTGGCTCTCCATCATCTGCACCTGAGTCTCAAGGCGTCTGCGATCGTTCTCTCCCGAACGCTCAAGGTCATTGTGCATTTTCTGGACATTTCCCATGAGGTCCGAGAGCTGTGAACGTTCCATGGCGAGGTTCTTGTTCTCCTCGACTAGTCGACTTTGGACGGTCTGTAACGAAAGATTGTCTTTAGTCTCTGAAACCCACCCCCTACCAGGTCAGGACCGACCTCCCAGATCCTCCTCTCCGCTCGGAGGTTTGCAGCCTCGTTGCGAAGCTGTTCGAGATCACTCTTCGTGACAGCTAGCTCATCCATAACACGCTCACGGTCAATGTCGAGGCGTGTCTGTTGATCATAGAGTTGCTGATTGCGCAACGTCAAGCTATCCAGATCTCGACTTTGCATATTCAGTTGCTCCTGAGTCATACGTTGTCGCTCTGGTACAAAGCGAGGAAGCATATAAGCCAACTATGAACGAAATTCAATTTACCATCGAGAAATTCGATCTTGGCGGTGGCTTTCGCAAGTGCCGCATTGGCCTGACCAAGTTGCCTTTGGGCCCGAACCAGATCTTCGCGCAGCTTCTCGGCATCCATACCCATTTCTGCCTTGTACGACTCGAACTGCGCTTGGACATCCTCCAATTCGGCAACCAAATCGTTCGGAGCGGCGGGTGCCGCACCGTTGACATCGCCATTGACACCACCACGCAATGGAGAGCGTTCAGCACGAGCAAGCATAGCCCTGAGAGTATCTCTTTCCTTCACATACGCCTGGATGGTGACCTCGCTGCTCTTCTTCTGACGCTCAAGCTGAGCTGCAAGATCTTGGATGGCTGAGTGAGCCTCGCGGACCGCTTCGCTCTGCTCCTTCTCGAGCGCTTCACGGTATTCGCGCTCTTCACTTTCCATCTTTGTGCCAAGCTCACGAACGATCTTGAGAAGCTTTTGGTTCTGCTCCTGGAGGCATGGAATCGAACGGAAGAGAACGAGGTTGTTCGTGATGACAGCATTAATATTATCAGCAGGCAAAGACGCCATTTCATCAAGCTCGTCATCCGAGGGAATGGAAGGATCGGTTCGCCGTCCGAGTTCCTTGAGAAGGGCTTGAACCTGTCGGCCTAGGTCTGTGAGTTGGTGTTGGAAAAGGTCAACTTCTTTGTGCGACTTCTTGAGCTTCTGTGACACTTCTTGGAAGGAAGCGGCATTGGCATCGCGTTCAGCGAGAGTGGTTGAGAGTTGGTGAGCGAGCTGTGTGCATTCTTCCCTGAGACGCTCGTGTTCTTCGCGTTGTTGTGCGAGGATGGGAGCCTGAAACCGTGATAAGCGAAGCACTGTTTCCTGTAGCGTTCAGATTCTCCTACCCGTTCCTCTATCTGAGCAAGAACGTCGGAAAGTGTCCTGTCCATGTGGTCATACTCTGCGCACTTCTTCGCGTAGTCTTCTTCAAGGCGCACGTAGTCCACATACACATCCGTAAACGTTTTTCCACCCTTTTGCACCTTGCTGACCATTGCCACTGTCGGGCTCAAACCCATACCGGAGTCGTGGCTGCTGGAAGCTCGACCAGGGGTTGCAGGAACGGAAGCGTCACGGCCAGCAACCGGAAGTTCCCCACGATGCATCCTTTCCATGATCGTCTCCAGTTGTTCCAGCCTCTTTTCGGCTTCTTCTCGAGCATGTCGTTCCCTTTCGGTCTCTGCTCTCAATGCATCCTCCCGTTTCTCAGCACGTTCGCCCACTACTGCCCACTCGCGCTCGATACTTTCCACAATGTCCTTTGTTTGCTTCTCCCTCTCTTCCATGATCGTTACTAGCCTCTTCAAGCCGGAGACCTCCGCTGTAAATGCCGCCTCCTGTTCCGCAAGCTGCCCCTGCAAGTCCTGTACTTTAGTGAGTGCTTGAGATAGCTGCTGTGTTGATCCAGACTGCGCGGATTGCATGGCTCTCAGAGAGCTTTCGGAAAGAGCGTACTTTTGAGTTAAAGAGTCATGTGCCGATTGCAGTTGAACGAGTTCTCCATGCTTGGTACGTCGGTAGTTCATGTATTCTTCTGATTTGGCAGTCAACTCGGTGTTTGCGCGCTCGATTTCAGACTGGGAAAGAGTAAGTTGTTGAGAAAGTGTTTCCAGCTTGAACTAACGAGGGGTGCTAATTAGCATGTGGCCACCCAACGGGGAGGGATAGAACTACTTTGGTTGATGTCTCTGCCGAGCGAAGCTCGCGGACTTGCGTCTCGAGGGCTTGATAGTCCTGACGGGCCTGGCGGAGACTTGCACGAAGGCTGCAGACCTCCTCTGTAGCCCGAAGGTCAGTTAATTTCAGAGCTTCAAAGACATTTAATGTACCGTCACGCTGGGTTGCGTCCTCCTTGAGCCTACTCACGACACCTATTAGATCTCGCTTTTCTCTCTCGGTCTCCTCGACACGATTTTTAAGGTGATCAAGATCTGACACCGACGACGATCGCGAGCTGGTGAACGACGACACACGCGTTTCCAAATCTTTATTTGACGCGACTAGAGAAAATTCAATATAAATTGGGAGTAGAAAACGTATGTGGACACGCACCAAGCCGATCTCGCTCTTCTCTGATGCCACCGACCTCCCCCTGAAGGGTCTGAAGCGCATCTTCAAGATCCTTTGTTTTGGTCTCATTGTCTTGAATGGCCTGGTCAAGTTCTACTTCTTTGCGCTCGACCTCGGCTTTCAGCTCCTCCACGTCGCGCCGGGTGTCATCCTGGTCTGCCACCTGTGCCAGTAAGAGTCTGTACACTGCGAGGACTGTTTCCGGGTCTGGTTTTGCAAATGAGACATCAGGTAGAATGTGTGACAATGTATCAATGTCGAGGTCAGGTGGTATAGGAACGAGGAACGACACAGACGACGCGGGGACGGACAATGAGAAGTCCTCGGTGCCTTGCGTCGAGGCGGTCTCGAATTCTTGCTCGGCGGCCGCAGCGGCAGCTGCAGCAGCCTTTGACTTCCGTCTCGTGCTCACCATTGGGAACGACGAAGGAAAAATTTTGCGGCGAGGAACAAGTCGAGTTCAACGTACACCTCGTTGAGCTTGGTCGGGGTGCACGTTTCGGCAATGTCTCGGTGCAAAAATTCGTGCCACAGTCCACCGGCCACTTTTTGTCCCAATATTCCCACGCTTTTGCACGATACTGGTCTTTCCATTTCGGGTAGTGGAGATCGTTGTCCTGCTCAAAGTCGCTGGCCTGTAGCTGTTTTTTTGGTTCCATTTTCCAGACATGTCTTTCTTCAACTCAATCGGGTGAGTTCGTGGTCGTCCAGACACGCCCAGATGTCGCTCATCACCCTTAAGGCGCTCCATGTCGCGCAATCCCCGTGCTCCAAAACGATCGCCGACACCGACCTCAACAACCTTTCCCGATTTGCCTCCCCCACCTGTCCCTGTGCCTCCAAGCGGCCCATCACCATCCAAGCCTCTCTATCTCTGCAGCCCCTTCGTCGAAGCTGCTCTAGTCAAAGGCAACTTCAAGACGATCGTTGTCCTTCCAAAGTATGTTGACATCATGGAATGGGTCGCAGTCAATGGTCCGTCATTCCCCTCAACCTTTCGGCGCTGCCATAGTGATCATCGTGTAGTGTTTGAATTTTATACCAACCTCAACGAGTTCTATGGGGTCATCTCCGAGTGTTGCACGCAGCACTCGTGTCCTACTATGTCGGCTGGACCAAAGTGCGTGTACACCACTCTTTGATGTGCATCTTTTGACAGGGCCATCTGATAAAGCCTCAATTATACCTGGATCAATCAAGACCGCAAAAGTGTAAATCTCGCTGCACCGACGTACATCGATTACGTAATGACATGGGCCCAAAACTTGCTCGACGACGAGAACGTCTTCCCCACAAAGTCTGGTAAGACCTGACTAAACCAGCAACCGTTCAAAGCTGACCCAGTTGTCCATCGTAGGTCACGACTTTCCCCAATCCTTCCCTTCGACTATCAAGCACGTCTATCGCCAACTCCTCCGCGTCTTTGCGCACATATACCACGCACATTACCCGCAAATCCTCCATCTTCGCTCAGAGCCCCACTTTAATTCACTCTTCGCACACTTTTTGGCGTTTGGGAGGGAATATGAATTGTTGGACATCAAGGACGTCAAGGGTGCTACCAACGCGTCTGTTGGCATCGGAATGCTCTGGGATAAGTGGAAGGCGATGGGTATCTTGGAGGGATAAATATGAGTCGAGCATTGACGGCTGCTTGATAACCGGTTCTTTCTTTCTTTCAACCTGCTGTACCGTGTCAGTTCTGCTGTGGAATACCTTGGCATACCCCATTTTACCTCTTTCATGCACCGTCAGTTCATCGCTGAGCTCGAGCGTGGGCTCGACCACACACACATTCTTCTCGTCACGACTGGCAGCGTAGCATCCATAAAGATTCCTCTCATTGTGAAGGAACTCTTCAAAGTCAGTATCCTGCCCTTTTCTCGCCAAAAGCACCTACGCACGATCCATTGGCTTAGTACAGCAATGTCAAAGTCGAAGTTGTCTCGACGAAACGGTCCCTCGCATTCTTCAACACCGCAGACATCGAGCACGCTGGTGCGCGCGTCTGGACGGACGACGATGAGTGGTCGGTACGCATCCCTCGCTTCCGGGAATGACAGGGGTTTCTTTCATCTCACTCACCGCTTATACAGGGGACATACACCATCGGCGATCCAATCCTCCACATTGAACTGAGGCGCTGGGCAGACATCGTCCTTGTCGCACCATGTTCTGCAAGCACGCTCGCCAAGATCGCAGCTGGCTTGTGCGACAACCTCGTCGTAAGTGACCTGTCCCGCTGATAGCACCCTCGCCGTCTATCTTTGTAATCGAACACCAAACGCTACATCAGACATCTCTCCTCCGCGCTCTAGCACCGACGACGCCAACGTACATCTTTCCCGCGATGAATACCCTCATGTATGAGCACCCACTGACGGCAGAACACCTCCGCATCGTGCGAGAGGTCATCAAGTATCACGTAGTAGGGCCCATTGGGAAAGGACTGGCTTGCGGGGATGTCGGTATGCAGTCGATCGATTCTCTTACCTGCACAATGCTCACCTCGTGTTACATGCATAGGCCTAGGAGCGATGACAGAATGGGAAGACATTGTCAGGATCGTCGTGGAGAAGATGCAGCTACAATTGAAATGATGGTTCCGACGTCGACTGCTATTGCTCCAAGCCAAACTCGCACAAATCCACATGACAATCGAGCAAGCTGAGATGGGATATCGTTCATCGGATCGTATCCGCGTACACTGTATTGTATTTTGTAAAGGTATATTCACCATCGTGATGCAGAAGAGGAATGCTCGCGCTCAACTTTCAGATGAACCCTTCTTGGCGGGCTTTTCAAACAATTTGACCCCCCTCACATCCATGACCAGCCCTCCTCCCACCTCGCCTTTCCCCACACGTGCATACTCCATGTTCCTCTCATCAGCAGAGATGCCTAGTGCATCCAGTAACCTCTCGCTTGTGTGCGGCATAAATGGCTGGAGAAGAATTCCTGTGATACGGAGGGTCTCGAGGGCGGTAAGGTAGGACGATAAGGCGACGTCTGGCGGATGCACATCCGACCAGGGTTCAAGAACTGTCAAGAGAGTATTCCCCTGTCGATTCATTGTTTAATGGCGATGAGGAATGAATGTCAAGAAATAACTCACATGTCTCAAAACCAGCACGATCGTATGGAGTGCGTCCGCCACTTCGAGGTTTCTCATAGAACTTGATACTCGTGCTCCGAGGTCGTCGATCAATGTCAACAACTCTTCATTGGTCGAGAGCTTGCATGTTTTCAGATCTGAAAAATTCGTCGGAGCGATGTCTAACACAGGGAACCGCCTGGAGAACAGATTGCGGAACACTGGTGGCTCAGAGAAGGTTCCAATTGCTTTTGCGGCTCGGCCCTTGATAGCATTCGATGTTATCCGAAGGAAGTAGTTCCCAAGTGAATTCCGTATCTCATCTGCATGCTTCTGCAGCTGTTCCTCGGACCAGTCTACGAAGAGGATTGTGGCATCAACTTCCTGTCGCGGCGACGAGCCCTATAAAAATGCGACAGGGCCTACGAGAACTCACCAACATCATCTCGAAATCTCCCTCCGACACGTGCAAGGTAAAACCGAACAGCGTCCACTCCAAAATCATCCATCGCAGTCATAGGATCAGCCACGTTGCCGAGGGATTTTGACATTTTCTTCTGCCCTACAGTCCAATGGGCATGTGTCAGCAGCGTTTTTGGCATTGGAAGGCTCATAGCGTGCAGGATTGCTGGGAGATAGATTGCGTGGAAGCTTCCATGTGTGAGATCAAAGACAGGCTACATAGCAGCTCCAGACGTACCGAACAATGTCTTTGCCGACCACCTGCACATCTGGCGGCCATGCCGTCGTCCTGGCGGAGGGATACCCCACTCCACTCAGGTATACCAACAGGGCATCAAACCAGACATACACGGTCTGACTCGGGTCCCCGGGTACAGGGATCCCCCACCGAATTCTGTCACTCGGTCTGGATATCGACAAGTCCTCGAGATGTTCCGTATTCAAGTCTTGAATCACCGCGTTCTGGTAGACGTCCGGGTGTACACCACGCGACAGGAGTCCTTGCTCGGCTTTCACGTTGAGCTCAGCAGCAGCGGAGTAATGCGCGAGAAGAACTTCGCGGAATTTGGACAGTCTAAACTTGTAGTTCACCTCAGCAGACCATTCCACGATAGAACCTGTCTCGGTCGAGATCTTGATGTTTGTGCGAGTCGGATGGGGTGCAACACGGGAGGATGGATAGAAGCATTCGTCGGTGGTGGAATAATATCCCTCGTAGGTATCTTTATAGATAAGTCCCTGGTCCGTGAGGACACGCTACACAGAACCACGGGTGAAGGATGGTACTTGGAGGCAGTCGAGACGGCTTACCCAGACGTGCTCGACTGTGTCGCGGTGTTGTCGTTGCGTGGTGCGCATGAACACGGTCCCACTGATATTGGCTCTTTCGCCTAGTTTCTACGCGAGCATCATCACAGTGAATACCACATAGCTCAAGTGCAGTGATGGGACAGACACGAAACTCGGCGGATATAATATCGCACCACTCGAGCGGATCGACATTCTTGGCTTCAGCTGCTTGCTGCATCTTCAGACCATGTTCGTCCGTGCCTGTGAGGAACACCACCGGACGAAGGGGATTCAATATACGCTGAAACCGCGCGATGATATCCGCCGTGACGAGCGAGTGGAGGTGTCCAATATGTGGACCTTGCGAGCTACGTCAGGGAGTGGATCTTAATGACGAAAGGCTGGCCGGGCTCACGAGCATTAGGGTAAAATATAGGCGTGGTGACATAGAACGGTTTGTCTGCGCTCCGCGTCGCGTTGTATGGTCGGACTGGAGACACGACACAACCGAATGTTGGTCTACAGAACGCGCAAGGTGAGCTACGTAGTCTTGAGCGGAACCCTCTGTAGGAGAACATCCAGCCGGGGTGAGAGAGTTTTCGAAGGATGACTTCAAACTTTTCCCGGTCCATACGGCGAGCCGCTTTAGGCCATCTACCCCTGAAGGCCTGAAACTCGAAGGTATAGTTTGGCCCACCTCAGGTCAATGAAACGTTTGACATTCTCACATGGATGCTAAGCTTAGTAGTACAAATGTGAAATGTTCACCTCAAACTCAAAAGTTATCTGGCAAAATGACACGGAGATTGCTTCTCCGCCTAACCGATGTGCTTCACCAATGTGCTATACAGTGCCCTATGGTCATAGACAGCGTGAAAACTGACAATGACTGTGGTCTGGGATCGAATGGAACAGTGCTTGATCATTGGGCGTTTCACCTGCAAGCCTGCTCAGAAGCCGATTGGCTAAACGCGTCAACGTCACAGTCACGTACCCGCTGTCACGCGGGATATTGTCACACACTCTCCTGCAGACGCGACATCCACACTACCTACGTCGTTCGCAGCAATGGGTATCAAGGGACTCACCGCACTTATCTCCAATCATGCACCAAAAGCAATTGTAGAGCACGAAATCAAGACCCTCTTTGGTCGCAAAGTCGCTATCGACGCGTCCATGTCGATCTATCAGTTTCTTATCGCCGTTCGTCAAAAGGATGGCGAGATGCTCACCAACGATGCTGGCGAAACAACCAGTCATCTTATGGGGTTCTTTTATAGAACAATTCGCATCGTGGAGAACGGCATAAAACCCGCCTACGTGTTCGACGGGCGACCACCAGAGTTGAAGTCGGGCGTGGTGAGTAGAATAAAGGTGTTGAACAACAGTTCTCGTCAATTCACGTGCACGTGTAGCTCGCCAAGCGATTTGAAAGGCGGGAAGAAGCAAAAGCTGATGGTGAAGAAGCGAAGGAAACTGGTACCGCAGAAGAGGTAGACAGATTCACGAGACGAACCGTTCGGGTTACCCGAGAGCATAATGAAGAATGTCAAAAACTCCTCAGGCTCATGGGTATCCCTGTCGTTATCGTTCGTTGCCTCTACACTGTCTCTTGAACATTGGACATATGATCTCGCTAGGCACCTTCAGAAGCGGAAGCCCAGTGTGCTGAGCTTGCAAGGGGCGGAAAGGTACGATTGCTGTGAGCATTACCAGGCGCTCGATTGTTGAGCCATTCTTGGCAGGTATACGCGGCTGGTTCGGAAGATATGGATACTCTCACTTTTGCCGCCCCAATCTTGTACCGCCATCTTACGTTCTCCGAAGCCAAGAAGGCCCCCATATCAGAGATAAACCTTGAAAAGGCCCTCCAAGGGCTCGAAATGAATATGTCGCACGTATGTGCTACTCCGACGTATTTTAATTGTGTTGACCCGGCATGTTTCCAGTTTATAGACCTGTGTATATTACTTGGTTGTGACTACCTCGAGCCTATCAAGGGCGTCGGTCCTAAGAACGCGTTGAAACTGATCAGAGAGTTTGATGGACTGGAAGGAGTGGTCGAGCACTTGCGCGAGAAGTATGTTATCACGCTGTTTGTTTTACCAAAACCCGACCTCTCCTGTCCCTTCAGACAAGCTGAGAAAGAGGAGAAGACTGCCGTTGCGGAGGGTGGCAAGAAGAAAGGGGGTATACAAGTTCCCGAGGAATGGCCCTGGCAGGAAGCCAAGAATTTATTCGAAAAACCTGATGTACTGCCAGCTTCCGAAATTGAAGTCAGTCTACTTCTCCAAGTTATGCATGCTACTTGCTCATGATGTAACTTTGGCAGCTCGAATGGAAAGACCCTGATGTGGAGGGCCTGGTGCAATTTTTGGTAGTTGAAAAAGGATTCAAGTTCGTGACCGTTTCGTGTTTTGCCCTTCGTCTTATGATACATGTTTTTGATCCAGTGAAGAACGTGTACGAAAAAGTGCAGAGAAACTTCAAAAACTTCTCGGCGCGAAACAGCAGGGCCGTCTCGACGGCTTCTTCACCATCCAGCCCAAAGAACCCAAAGGGGATGGAAAGGCAGTAAAAGGGAAGGGGAAGGATACCAAGGGGAAGGACGGGAAAGGGAAGGAAACCAAGGGTAAACCAAAGCGGGATTTGGAAGACAAGAGCGAAAAATCGACCAACAAAAAGAGCAAAACAAAGTAGTAGCGGGCATGGGCTCGACTCATCATCTTGAGGTGACATTGCATAACTCCAGTAATACGGTACTGATATGGTAGTCTTCATTCTGTACTTTTAATCCACATCCGTCGCTGCAGCCATTAAATTCTATAATGCAGATAGTGTCCATAGGGTGTCCTATTCGATAGTCGGTGCGCGCGAGTGCAGAAGAGACACTAACCCAGACTTCCTAC
>JBBPMH010000396.1:0-19467 GCA_038090235.1 Pulveroboletus ravenelii
CAATGAAGATGGCCTTTTCTGATAGGCTGATTGCGCATTTTCAAATTAGACGGCTTGCTTACTTACATACGTCACTTACTTCCTCGCCCTCCACCCAAACGTTGCACGGAAACTTAGGGAGGAGGTGCTGGATGTGTGTGGTCAGAACACACCTACGTACGAGTCCATCAAGAAGATGAGATACAGTAAGGATCTCGTGAAGATTCAAGAACGATCACTGACTTGCCGCCGGTAGTGAAAGCAGTAATCGATGAGACCCTGAGGTTATTTCCACCTGTACCCTTGAACCAACGACAAAGTCGTGCCACTTCATGCACCCTTCCTCCTCCCGATCAAACCTTCCCTCCCACATCAGATAAACCCCTTTATATGCCCAAAAGCACAACGTTTTTCTATTCGACGCTTCTGATGCAACGGAGCAAGGCGTTATGGGGACCCGACGCAGATGAGTTCGACCCAGAACGTTGGATTGATCCCAACAAACTATCACGATTCACTGCAAACCCTATGATGTTTACGCCATTTAGTGCTGGCCCACGTATCGTGAGTTATTTGAATTATTTTCCATGTGATGCGTTGCTAAGAAGCCGCCCACTGCTATTTTAGTGCATCGGTCAGAACTATGCATATAATGAAGCTTCGTTTTTCCTGGTCCAGCTGATGCAACGATTTGACACGTTTTCATTTGCTTCCGATGCCCAACCGCAGTCGTCACTGCCCCCTCCAGAGTGGAAAGATGGATGTGGACGCCAGGCTGTCGAGGTGATCCGACCAGAAGCTGCGATGACGTTGTTTGTCAGGGTAAGCGGGTTTCATCTCCGTAACTGAGGTCGTTCGTTCATCGGAAAACAATGACTTAGAGTGGCCTTTGGATGAGGCTGGGAAAGGCCGCTTCACCTTGACCTGGTGATGCTTTCTATCGCCGACGTTTCTCCTCTGCATTTGCATTGGGTGCGTGTGATGATATCACACTTTTGGAGTGAATCGGACAATGGACAGGGTGCACTATTTATCCATTTATTATTTCTTCACCTACACACCATGTGGACTAGAATTCGCGTATAGGAAATTGTCGCCCTTCGGAAGGCGTGGCTCCATGGGGACAGACAAAGTGTGAATAAGCAATTGGCATCCGCCGTCGGAAGGTGCGTTGGCAGAATGTACATTGGCGCTCATACCTTGGACCCTCGACCGGCGGACTGGCGAGCGGCAACCCGCCTACAGGTTTGTCCAGCACGATGAGCAGCCCCATGCCCTATTGGATGACCCGCGATCCGTTTCCAGAAGGTACCCCGTGCACTTTGCTAAAAGTGTCGCACTCGCTCGGTTAATCAGGCCGGGCAGGGGTCGTGTCGTCGGCGGTCCAGTCCCCCGCTATGGACGCGATCACCGCAACCGTTACACTCTTCCTCTTCGGTGGAGCAACTCTGGGCGGCGCCGGCCCCGAAGGTGGGGGGTCTATCCGATAGATCTGTATGCGTGGCCGCGGAGCAAGGTAGACACGCTATTGTACGTCGGTCTCCGTGGGTCGATGGCCGAACGTGATGACCCAAACGTTGGGAAATAAAAAAGACCGCCCGTACGTCACAAGACGGGGATTCTCGAGTGCCTCGGCAATGGTTGGTCCTCGGGGGGCGCTTGCACCATGAACAGGGTGGTCGAGCGGTATGATAGAGATGTACTATGGCGGGCCGTATTGAGCGCTCCGTTGTGCCCGGAGAGGGGGGGGGACGCGGCGCCCAGCGTAAATTGAGTGCGTAGGCGCTGGGGGTGGTCGACGACATCGATCGGTCAATTGTGGCCTTGATGAAGAGGAAACTGCGGTCCTGTCTTATCAGGGGCTGCCGTCATGAATGAAATGCAATGTCGGCGTTGTGTATACGCCGCGACCGCGTCGAGTCTGCCAATGTGTAGTCTATGCTTACCAGCAGCGTCCGTCATACACGCTCGGAACTCGATACGAATATCATCGGACGTCCGTTATCATCGGAAAGGTGATCTGGCAAGGTTCATGTCATGCGACGGCTGACGGTTGAAAACGTGTTGGGGGAGGTGATGACGGGGTCAGCTGCCGTCACTGAGGGCGGTTGGACCATACTGATGCCCCCTTCCATTCTTCCAAGCAAGCCACATCTTGGATGCCGTTCCAGCATTTGAATTTTGAAATCGGTACCAGAAGTGACGAATTTGGTGTGTACGGCGCGCGATGAGTTGATGCCACAGACACACGATCAAGCGTGGTGCGATCCGTCGGAGGGATGCCCACAATTTGATGGGTTGTCGCTGGAACAACACATGGGTAAAACGACCAAAAGAACCTGACTGTGCATGTCCAGGGAACATCCTTGTGAGACCAAGGGAGCCGGTTTGGTGCGTCTTTCTTCTCTGGAATGGAATGCTCTTTGGGTGTGGCCGTCGGACGCCTGCCGGCATACACTACATTTGCCAGCAGCTAGGAAAGAGTGTGGGCGCTCGGGCCGGCGCCCGTAGCCTTGAGAGGGGTCGACCAAGATGTGCGGCCTCCTTGCCCAAATCAAGGTCTCTTTGGAAAGATGAGCACTCGGTATGATTGTCGTGTCTAACCATAGCACAAAGCGTCGACCAGACTCCTCAGTGTTGGCACCATTCGCATCCTCCTTTCATCTCAGCGCTCTCAAGCGATGGAATGTAGTGGATGCATCCCCGCTGAAAGTATTGATGGGTCGTCCTGCTTCGACAATACTATTCAATCTGCTATAGCCAAGATGCAACTCAGAGTGTCACTCACCGTCCATTACACGGAGTCGTTGAAATGTAAAAAAGGACAGTTCGTCGTGTAATGGGGTGTTTGATCGTTTGGTTGAGCGTGTAAAATAGTGTCCACCGGGAGAAGACTTACCGGGTTGCCAACCAGGGAGGCTTCGGTCATTCCCAGATAAAACTCGTTGCCTCGTTACAATTAGGCTTGGCGGCGAAGCCACACACCGAGCCGGGTGTCCGGACCTAGGTGGTACCCTGAAAGATACACCCAACGGATGAGTGCGGCGGCTCGTCCCCCTTACCCTTGTTTTCAGAGTCTCGGGTGTGCGGGGTCGAAGACGACACCGGCCTGCCAGCATGAACTGAGTGTGATGCACGGAGACTTGCCAAAATGAGATATGTCGTCGGCGCTTTCGTGTTGTTTGCGACTGTGGTCATTTTACTCTATAACTTGTTCTCACCCATAACTTTGACTGGCCAGGCTACTCTGCTGTATAGACCTTGATCTAGGAGTTTTTTCTTATCGCTTTCTTAGGTCGCCACGGTCGCAGCCGTCCTGTCGCAGCCTCAGTGAAAATGCACACCACTGGCAGAGGCTCTAGGCTACTAGCAATCACTCGCCGGACTCATGCTGACCCATGTTCCCCATTTAGTTTCTTTGCTCTTGTTCATCGCGCTCAGCCTCGACCGTTGGCCCGCCCGACTTCACTCCCTCGGAAACACCTCTCCTTGACCCAGACCAACAGACCAAAGAACGTGAGAAACTTCAGTTCTGCTTCGTCAGCCCAAGAGCAGTACGATGGTATGCCTACATGCGTACTCTCGACCTTGGTCACAGCCTGATGCAGCTTCAGTGTGTGTCATTGGGGGTGGCCATGCAGGTTGCGAGGCGGCTACTGGGGCAGCGCGAGCTGGAGCCCGAACGTTACTGATCACGCAAGCGTTGGACACGATTGGAGAGCTCTCGTGCAATCCATCTATCGGTGGCGTTGGAAAAGGGACGCTGGTCAGGGAAGTGGACGCATTGGATGGTGTGATGGGCAAGGTCACAGGTGAGCAGTCGCCTGGACCCATTTGAACCGTCTGAACCGTTCATCTTTATCAGACAAGGCGGGCATACAGTTTCACATGCTGAATAGGTCCAAGGGACCGGCGGTTTGGGTACGTGAAAAATGGTTTGAGCGTCGACGCTGGCGCGTTCATCGGGCACACCTCCAGGGTCCACGCGCGCAGGTTGACCGTAAATTGTACAAGCGATACATGCAAGACATCGTATTCAACTATCCTAGCTTGGAAGTTCGTGCTGCTAGCGTGTCTGATCTTGTCTTTGAGCATCAGACGGCTTCGTCCAGCTCCAGTCGTTCGGTCTGGGGTACAGTGACAGGTGTTCGACTAGGTCAAAAACTACTACTCCTATGAATGCGTATACTCATCGTGATGTCGCAGAAACTGGAGACGTGATCCCATGTTCTCAAGTCGTCGTCTGCACCGGGACATTCCTGTCGGGTGAGATACATATCGGTGCGCATTCTGATATGCGTTTGCACTTCAGCTCCGAATGTCATCTCAGGTATGAAACGTTTTCCGGCTGGCCGGATCAATGAAGCACCGGCAATTGGCCTGTCTGCGTCGTTGCGCGCAGCCGGCTTCCAGCTTGGGCGCCTGCAGACTGGCACCCCTGCACGGCTGAGCAAAAGTACGATCAACTTCAGTCGGCTAGCAAAACAAGAAGGCGACGACCCACCACACCCATTCTCCTTTTTGAATCATAAAGTGGATAATGAGGTACCCTCTATTAGCTGCTCCGTGGTTCGAGGTTCGATGTCTGTCCCTGTTGCTAGCATAACCAGATTGCGTGCTATATGACCCATACCACCCCCGAAACTCACAAGCTCATCAAGGAGAGCATGCATTTAAGCGTTCACATCCAAGAGACCAAGAAGGGCGAGCGTCCATTCAGTGGATATCTTCGTCTTTTGACCACATTTTATCAGGCCCACGTTACTGTCCTTCTCTGGAGGCCAAGGTCACTCGATTTGGACACAAGGGTGATCACAAGGTATGGTTGGAACCTGAGGGTTACGACTCCGGTTAGCATCCATTTACTGGCAGTGGATCTCGTACTAAGCCTGCTGCAGACTTGATATACCCCAACGGCTTATCGTGTTCAATGCCTGAAGAGCTGCAGGAGCCTATGATGCGTACAATTCCGGGGCTAGAAAATGTCCGCATGGTTCGACCTGCCTATGGAGTTGAATATGACCACATAGATCCTCGGGAGCTCAAGCGTGAGTGGTGATCTTGTCATAAGTTCTCATGCCCCTAACTAATACAGCTCGCAGCGTCACTCGAGACCAAGAGGATCAAGGTAGGCTACCGCTCGCGCATTTTGTCCATGCGCTTTTTAATCTTTTAGTAGGGGCTGTTTCTCGCTGGACAGATCAATGGGACGACGGGGTACGAGGAAGCTGCAGCGCAAGGTTGCATTGCTGGCATTAATGCTGGTCTCGCCGCCCGGAATCAACCCTCGCTTTCTATCACCCGTGCGGATGGATACGTAGGGGTAATGATTGATGATCTTGTGACCAAGGGGGCAGAGGAACCGTGTATGCAGCTGCGCTATCCTCGGCAGCTCACCACTCATGTTAAGTCATAGATCGGATGTTCACGTCTCGGTCCGAATACCGCATGACGCTTCGGTGTGACAACGCGGATTCGAGACTGACAGATATAGGTGCGGGTCTTCTGCAAATGGGTCACGTCACATTATTGATTCATCTCTCGTAGGGCATACCGCAGGTTTGATATCACCAAAACGCTGGGCAAAATATTTAAGCGATCGCGATGCAATGCAACACGGCACGGACATTCTCAAGGCAGTCATCTTGAGTCCTCAGGTTCGTAAACAGCTATCTGCTCCGTATGATTTTTTGATGGAGATCACAGCACTGGGAGAAGTATGGTGCCACAGTAACGAGGGATGGTGTCATGAGGAGGCAAGTATCTGTCAATGCTCTTGGGCACTTTGTTCACCATATTTGGTAGTGCCTTTGACATGCTCAGCAGACCTTCGGTGACGCTAGACAGCCTTGTGCGTAGTGGTGCTATCCAGGGCTTCCCGGACTTTGAACCACATATTGTATCCCGAATCGTCACCGAAGGTGGGCTAGGGCATCGTGTATGTGCGCCGATCACTGACTGAAACCTAAGCGATGTATGCGCCTCATCTTGTCCGCCAGCGCGCGGATGTGGAGGCATTCCATGCGGATGAGTCCCTCCTTCTCGATCCCAACATGGATTATACAGGGGTTGCGGGACTGAGTGAAGAAGTCAAAGAGAGGTTGCAACGCTTTAGGCCCACGACATTGGTTAGTACATCTCCCCACTGTATGACGACCCCTTGATTGCTTGACGGTTTCTGCAGGGTGCAGCTAAACGCATGGAAGGTATGACGCCTGCCTCGGCGGTTCACCTGTTAAAGCACGCACGCCGGACATGGCGTACGGCGGCTCGCTGATCTCCAAAAAGAACTGCAGGATTCTGGACATGTGATTTTTGGTTCCTAGCCCCTGCTTTGGTCAATATACACGCCCAACCTCTCACCTTTTTTACATTGCCTCTCGCCCAGAGGAGGCATCCTGTTTGGTTCCCATGGCGATGCGCCCCCGTCCCACCATATTTGACACCCAACGACAAATTTATCGACGGCGAGGTACTCACCGGTATTCCATTTCCCGCCAGTCTCGCGTCTCATGTACGTGTAATCTTGAACTACACATGAGATGTTTTCTCTAGATGATCAGCAAAACGTAAGGTTTGTACCTTGATATTGAAGCTGAGAAAGGAACGTCTTGCCACTCCCTTGGTTTCTTGATTTTACCCAGGCAACGACGTTCCATCACCTGTGATCTTGGCACACTTGTCTTCCTTCAGGCTTCCAGAATGTGCGGTGTGGCCAGCAGCGAGGTCCGCTCCGTCTGACGTGAGAAGGCCGACTAGCCAGGAGGATCCCTCCTTTCTTTTTCATCACACACTATCATCATTTCTACCGAGCTCCCGTCGGGCTCACATGCTGTCAAGTGCGGGGGGGATGCAAGACCGTCAGTGGACCATTAGTGGACATTTTTTGAGCGTGCGCTCGTTCGTCAAGCTTGGCGCTAGGTACGCACCGGATCCTGCCATGTTTGACTCTATACAGGGTGCAGACAGAGGTGATTTGTGAGTGCCGCTCCGGGGCCCGGGGCTTTCACCTGGTGCTCGTCTCGTCGCGCTGCGGAAGGACCCTCTTCCCGAGTGGATATGGTCTTTTTACGTCCCCGTGCATGCAGATGATGACTATGGGTGCGTCGTCAAGTCCACCCTCCCCCGCCTTCTTCTTGGTCTGGGCTTCAGCCGCAGCAACATGTTAACTAATACGGTGTTTCAATCACCGCATGTGTCTTGCCAACGATACACATGAAATCAGGAAGTAGAGTACAGCACACAAAACGCCGTCGTGCACAGGAGCCACCTCTGTGCCTTAATAATTTATCATCAGGATTAAGGAGTATGCTTGAGCGACCGAGGCCTGAAACCTGTGGGTGCGATGTCACGGGACTACTGAGTCAGATCCCGGGTGCTTCCTACAGAAGCGGGCAGGGTCACCCGGTCTCTATGCATGGGCGCTTCCTCCTTGTTGTGTATCTGGCCAGAGGTATTCTTGCGGAGCGCGGTCAAGCTTTGGGAGAATGTGCATCAGGCGACTTCTTTCATGTTTGCAAAGCTCCGAGAGTATGCCAGGTGAGCGAAGGTAACTTTGTTCTTTTGGTCTGTGGGGGCCTCGACCTTTTTGCCGGAAAGCGCTCACCGTCGGCTGGCCGTTTTCCTCTGCGAGATGGTGACCCTAAAGGGAGGAGGCACGGGAAGAACTGTGCTGGGTCAGCAGGAGGTAGAAGAGTAGAGCGGCGTGTTGTCGGTCGGTCAGGAAGTCACAACGCGAAGGGCGCTCTTTCCTGTCTGGTCTCTCCAATTCTTCCCGGGCGACGTCAAGCTTGTGTGTAGTTTTTACCATAGATGAAGATGTCGCCGTCTGATTTTGCTAGTACCTCGCACTATCTGGTATACACTCTGCTGTGAACTGCTTCACCCGGAATTGCGGTTCTGTAGACAATGTAGGATTATGTATATATAGCCCTTCAAGATTTTCACATTCCCCTGATATTTTCCAGCCTAGTGGACGCGTCGAAATATCCTCGTGTCGCGGTCACGTGGTTGAGAAATCAGTGGCATTATTGGCGTACCATGCCCAAGTCCAGAAGGTTGCTTCGCCTCTGCTCGTGCCCTTTTGAGTCTTCGCTACCGGGCGTGGTCAGAGCGGTCTTTTATTCCTGCACCGCTCGTTCTACAGGGCCAACGGAGGTGGAATACGACTAGCCGATTTACCCTCGCACCCAAGGACCACCTCGGTGAATGCACATGTCCACCCCGCTGGTGTATACGCCCCCTCCACCTACCCGGAAGCCTGCGTTCAAACGGAGGAAATTGAACAATACCATCGATACAGGATCCCAGCCCACTCGGGCATTGACGGACAATTCCAATGCCGCTCCGACGGTGCACGCCCCGTCCTTGCTACTGTGTGCCAAGCTCTCGTGCTCGACATGCCACCGCGCGCTCTCGACGGCGATCCGGCCCGGTGTGGCAGGACCTTTTATGTGTTCAAGGTGTGTCTTGCGCTTCCGAGCCTCGAGCACCGTCGGGTGCTATCGACGTCTGCTTTCTATTTTTCTCTAGCGTGCTGACACCGCTGTTTATATAACAGATGCGCTGCGCCGACGTGTGCTATATGTGCTCGTACATGTACATCTTATACCTGCCCTTCGTCTATACCACCCACTCCCGCCCTCACGCGCTCGCCGTCCCCCTCCACCCAGGTCGGTACGCCTGTCTCCCCCAAGCGCGCAACCCTCGGCCTGAGCTACGCCACGCTGAACCGCGATGCATCCGTCGCGCTTCCCCTGCCCTCTTTCAAACGCAAGAAAGCGCCGGTCGATAAAGAGGACGTCGATAGGGATGGCAATGGGAGCGACCACGGTGTCATGTCCATGTTCACGTACGGTACGCTTGGTGTCCGTGATGACAACGGGGACGGTGACGGGACCGAATCGATCGTCGTCTTTGGCTGTGGGCGCGTCGTGTGTCGTGCATGTTGTGTCGAGAGCGTATTCAAGTAAGTTGGCTTTCGCATTCTCCCCCCCTTTTTTTTGTTTTCCGTTTGGACGTTTCAAGTGCTGATCGATGTTTATTGGTCGGGTCGTCTTTTTTGGGGGTTGTTAGTGATGGAAAGTTGTGCGTTGATTGCTTTGCGCTGGTGTAGCGGACATGCCCCCAATATCGGCGCACCGGATGAAGACAAGTCTCGACCGTCTGGCAGCACCACCCACATGAGGACATCCTTTGCATGCTTGATCTTTTTCTTCCCCTCTGTCATTGTTATCCCACGTTTACCGATGCTCGCATTTTTCTTTGTCTGTCTCTGGCATATATACGTAGAACATTGCAGGATAGAAAAAAAGATAATGTATCTGTTATCATTAAGTAATGAGGACAGCATGTTCTTGTCGGTGCGAATGCTCAGAGTCTTGACGGGTTGTCGTGCTTTTAGCTTCGTCCGTTTCTTTTGGATAAAGTGCCGATCTCAGTCCCATGCGATCGCACTCACGGTGCACACAAAAAAAGAGTCACGTTTAGTGGGCTGAATCTACATCAGCCACCGACAACGAAAGAAAAGAGGGTCAAAATGTCCACGGCTAGATACATTATTTTTTCTTTTTCTTTCTTTTTCGTTCAAAAGGAAAATGCAGATCTCCCCCATCCACACGGCACGGAGCGTTCTGCTTTCACAAGTTCAGGTTGATGGGGGTGCAGTATACGTTGACGAGGCCACTCTGAATGACAAAAGACATGGACAAGGGTGTCGTCAGATATTCCCCAGATAGCCGTATTGACACGTCAGAAAGGAGACGCACCGCATCGTTGTTGGAGCAGCACACAGGCTGCTGTTGGCACGCCGCACCAGAGCCGGTTCCGATGGCGGTTATGGGGGTGCAACCAAAGTTGAGGAGGCCGCTGATGGGGAGAATAAGGCCCAAGAGGCCAGCCTCGCTCTCGGTGATGCTGCTTCCCTGTTAGAAGCACGGTGTCAAAAGGATCGGGCGGCGCGTCAGAGACCCGGGCGGGTGCACGATGACGCACGGGCATAGAACCGTTGCAGCACTGGAGGTTGTCAGTGTCGCACTGGCTGGTTGTGCGGGCGATGGTGGTGCCAGGGGCGGCAATGGCACCCGCGACGATGGCAAGGACAAAGGCAGATGCACGGATAAACATGATGACAGCCAACGAGTGTTGAAGAACGCGCAGCTGCGAGGAAGAGAGGATGGAGGAGAGAATGACAACGATGCTGTGATCCTGGTGAGGGGGGACTAGAAGGCGAACGGAAACCGTTTTTATACGCTGGGCAGCTTTGTGGCGCGCTCCGCTACCGGACAGCGGCGTCTTGAATTTCCCACTTTTTCCTTTTTGTTCGAGTGCGTGGTGGGCGGAGGAAAGATGGGGTCCGAGCGCGCCCCCTCTGGGCGGATATAGCCATCCTCTGACCCCGCGACATTGGGTGATCGTTCTGCGCGAATGTAGTACCTACCCGAGCGGGTCTAGTCTCGCGGGGCGGGTTCATCGGCGAGGCGGGATGAACGGAAATACGGACGAGTACGTTATTGGCAGTTGGTGCGATGATGGAGAAGCGTCCAATTTGCCAGCGCGTCTTCGTTGTCAGGAGGAGGGAGCGCACCAGGGAAGACGCTTTCTTTGGCAAGTACAGTACTTGGCTCTCATCCGCCGAGGAACCGACGGAGCTGGACCTGGCAAGCTGCGGCAATATTGTTGTCAGGGAGGGGTACAGACGCCACCCGGTGCATGTCTAGGAGTCGATTGTTCCAATGTCGTTCATGCCAGCGCATTCGACGGGGGGCCAATCGAGAATCGAGCATGCTTGTGGCGCAAAAGCCTAAACTGGGTGGACTTGATGGCTGTGCACCCCTTAGAGACTTGCGTAGTGCCCTCCATGTCGGGCAACCCGCACGGAAACACGCTCAGCGGCGAGCCAGCTTCAGATACACCGCCGTCGAGGTTGGGAAGAGGCTCTGGACCACGCATCGGTCGCATCGGCGAGTGGAACGACGGCACTACCGCCCAACCCAACGCCAGGTCCGCCTCGATCGATCTATCGTCACCGTGCTGACGGGTTTGTACAGCTCCGGACGCTTTGCAACCTTGTCTTCTCTCGCCCCTTCGAACCCGGGTCCGCCCCGTCCCCCGATCCCTCTCGATGGCGGTGGCAATGACGACGACGACGGTCCGCCCCGCGAAGGCGAGAGCTGGTTCGCAGGCGGAGAGCGAAGGTATGCATATCCATGCCCGCGCCCCTTTTTACCGTCACCGAGGTCCTTTGAACAGCGGTATCTCTGTACAAAATCCGAATGCCCGCGGGAGCGTGCCTGGTGGAAGACTGGTTCAAGATATTCTGCGACGTGCTGCCGAGTATGTCCTGCAGTGTGGTCGTACGTGACGGCATGCGCTGATGGAGCATGACAGAACGTCTACTGCGCGTGTATCTGACCCCCTTGCAGCCCGGGAACTGTCGAGTGCTTTCAGGGGCGGCGGACATACGTTGGGGAGCGACGATGTCGAGAGCACGTTCGTCCCCGATCCCCGTGCACGGCAAGGTGATTATGGCGACCTTTTTTGCACTCGTGCGACTCACTCACGCGGACACCTTGCAGACGAAGACGAAGACGAGGAGGTTGTTCAGCGAAACATCACCTTTTGGCGGAACGGGTTCAGTATCGAAGGGGGTGAGTTTTACAGCTATGCGGATCCCGAGAACGAGCGACTGCTCGTAGAGATCAACACGGGGTATGACGCACGCTCGCTCCCTCGGCATGCACACGCTCACACGTTGTCGTAGTCGGGCGCCGGTGTCGGTCTTGAACGTGAGACCGGGGCAGCCGGTGGAGGTGATCGTGTCAAAGCGGACGAACGAGGACTATGTGGCTGAGAGACGCGCGTTTGGTGGATCTGGGAACCGACTGGGCTCGCCTGTGCCTGCCGCGACGAGCATGCCAGGGTCGTTCCCGGTTGGACCGAGCGCGCCTTCCGGTCAGGTGGAGAGAGCGCGTATGACGACGCTCTTCGAGGTCGACCAGACGCAGCCCACGACGACGGTGCAGATCCGGTTGGCGGACGGAACGAGGTAGGTGTTGGGCAGGACGAAGAGCGTGTGTGGTCCTGACCGTTGCAGGATGCCGTGCCGAATGAATCTCACACATACGGTCGGGGACATTCGCAGCTTCATCAATGCGTATGTGGCTTGGCTATCTGGGGAACGGGGACTGATCAGTGCGGACAGGTCGCGGCCAGAGAACGCTACCCGGGCATACACGATTGGGACGACGTTCCCGAACCGGACGCTGGAGGACGACGGGGAGACGATTGGCGGGGCGGGACTGGCCAACAGCGTGGTGGTCCAGCGGTGGGTGTAGTCTCGGAAAGGGAACATATTCCCACAGTAGAACAGAGCCCGTCAATGTATTTTTCGATTCCGACCCTTTTCTTCAACACCATCATCCACATGGCCCCGTTCACGAAACCGGAGGCGGTTCTGAAGCAGGCAGAGGGACTTGTCTCGGTCGGGCAGACACACGCAGCCCTCCAGTCCCTCACCGAAATGTTCACCTCAAAGCGCTTCCGCTCCACCCCCCTGCCCGCACTCGAGCCCATCCTCCTCCGCTTCGTCGAGCTCTGCGTCGACATGCGCAAGGGCAGAACAGCCAAGGAGGGCCTCATGCAGTACAAGAACATCGCCCAAAACACAAACGTCGCATCCATCGAGGTCGTCATCCAAAAGTTCATCGCCCTCGCCGACGCCAAAGTCCACGAAGCACAGGAAAAGGCCGACAAGGCCGTCGCAGTCGATGTCGACGATCTCGAGGCCAGCGAAACACCCGAGAGCATCCTCCTCGGTGCCGTCAGCGGTGATCAGAGCAAGGATCGCACCGATAGAGCACTCGTCACACCCTGGCTCAAGTTCCTCTGGGAGAGCTACCGCACCTCGCTCGAGACACTGAAGAACAACGCCCGCTTGGAGACAATATACCAGGTAAGCAACCCCCTGACCCTCTTTCCCCCTACACCACCACCCAACTCCGGCCCGTTAGCAAGTCGCCCAGCAGGCCTTCCGCTTCTGTCTCAAGCACCAGCGCAAGGTCGAGTTCCGTCGTCTCTGCGAGACCCTCCGTCTCCACCTCTCCAACGTCGCCAAATATGCACACCAGGCCCATGCCATCAACCTCTCCGACCCCGAGATTCTCCAACATCACCTCGATACGCGCTTTGCACAGCTCAACACCTCTGTCGAGCTCGAGCTCTGGCAAGAAGCCTTCCGTTCCGTCGAAGACGTCCACAACTTGCTCACCATGGCAAAAAAGGCCCCACGCCCCGCCATGATGGCGAACTATTATGAAAAACTCTCCAAGATATTCCTCACGAGCGGCAACTCGTTGTATCATGCCGCAGCATGGGGTCGTTATTATGCTATCGTCACCAGCATCGGTGGCAAGTCCGACGACGAAATGAGCCGTCTCGCGGGACAGGTGCTCGTGAGCGCTCTGGCCGTTCCTGTCGGCTTGCACAGTGACGAAGACGACGGCCGGTCCAAGAGCCTGCGGCTCGCTGCCTTGCTCGGGCTCACCAAGGCACCCACCCGGGCCGGTCTCCTCAGTGATGCAGTGAGTGTCAGCTCCTCTGGGTATTCGCTTGTATTTACCATCTCCAAGCTCTCGAGGGACGTCCTCCGCCTCTCTCCAACCCCGATCAAGAATCTCTACAACCTCCTCGAAGACTCCTTCGACCCCCTCACCCTCTGCGCTTCCACTGCGCCCGTCCTCTCTGCCCTCTGCGCCAGCAACACCCCCTACGCAGGCTACCGCCCCCTCCTCTCCCGTGCCCTCCTCTCCCGTCTGCTTTCCCAACTTTCCCAAATCTACAGCACGCTCAAAGTGAGCGCACTCCTCGAGCTCGTCAAGCCTCTCGACGACTTTGGCGCCGAACAAGTCGAGGCCTACTTCATGGGCTGCGCCCGCCGCGGCGAGCTTCGCATCCGCGTAGACCACGCCACCGAGACCATCTTCTTCATCGACGAACCCTTTGCCCACTCGGACGAGTCCAACATGGCGGGACCGAGCACGTGCGCTACCTCGCCGTGCGACACCCCTATCCAGCCTTCGTCCACCGACATTGTCCGCACCCGCATGAGCACCCTCGCGACGGCGCTTCACCATGCCATGCGTATGATCGATCCTCCGCCGGTGCTTTCGCCCGAGGAACACGCCGCGCGCCAAGCCTCCCAATTCGCCGAGCTCGTTGCAGCCGCCAACGCCGACCGCCGTGCCCTTTCTCTCCGCAAAGCGCTCATCGCCCGCCGAAGAGAGCTCCTCTCCGAACTGAGCGTGCGCAAGGAGAAAGAGGAAGCGTCCCGTCGTGCCGAACTCACGCGGGCCAAGAAGCTCATCGAGGAGCAAAAAGAGAAGGAGGACGTGAGGAAAAAGGAGATTGAGCGTGCGAGGCGGGAACTGGAGACAATCAGGACAGAGGAGGCGAAGAAGCTCGCGCAAGATTTGATGAAGCGCGGCAAGCTGCAGGTGTCGATCGCGGTGTGTCCCCCCGAGTGGTGCCGTTCTCACCCCACTGATGTTTTGGCCGCCAGGATATGGAAGACTTGAGCAAGGATCAGCTGATGCGTCTACAAGTCGAGCAACTAGAAAAGGAGAAAAAAGAACTCAACGAGCGCCTTCGTATCGCAGCAAAACGGATTGACCACATCGAGCGTGCCTACCGCAAAGACGAACGCTCGCTCCTCGCCCAAGACTACGCCGAACAACAAGCCGCCGACCGCGTCATGTTTGAACATCTACAAAAAGCACGGATCGAAGGTAGCCTCACGGCACATAACCAAGCTGTCGCGGCCAAGAAACGGCTCATCCGGATGCTGAGCGACTTTGAGGCGCATCGGGAGACGTTGCTCGCCGCACGGTTGGAGGAATATCAACGGCGGAGAGCGATTGCGGAGAAGAAGATGGAGGAGGAAAAGGAGAAGCAGCGGGCGGCGTATGCATTGCGCGTGGAGGCCGAGAGAGAGCAACGCGAGAAGGAAGAGGCTGCCGAGCGCAAGGCAGAAGAAGAGCGTCTGAGAGCCGAAGCCGGTGCGTTCCTCTTTCCGCTTCTTTTCTTTCCTCTTGCACGCACACTCACGACGCGACGTACACACAGAACGACATGCGGCAGAAGAAGCCGAGGCAGAGAAAAAACGACAAGAAGAACAACGCGCCGTGGAACAACGTCGACAGCGCGAACTGGAACGTGCCGCCACGCTCGAGGAAGCGCGCAAAAAGGCGCAACGGGAGGAAGAAGCGGAAGAGCGGCGGGCGCGGATGCGTACGCAGTCCAGGAATGCGCCTGCGTCCACGGGGCCTCCCCCGCGCACCGAGGGTGTGTGGCGATCGCGTGCGGCTGCGCAGGCGAGCGGTGGGGCTGTCGCCGGCACACCTGTGCGCTCCCAGAGTCCGGTGCCATCACCCGTGTCCGCAACCGGCCCACCCAAGATCGGCGGTGCGCCCGGTGCATGGCGTCAACGGTTAGCAGATCGAGAAAAGCAGGCATCGCCTGCCGCCTCGCCCGCCGCGAACAACGCCCCACTGCCCGAAATCAAGAAAGACGTGGACGGGTTCGAGACAGTACCAGCCAAGGGTGTGTGGCGGCCTAAACGGCTGCAAAATCAGGTTTGAGAGAAAGCCATGGGATCCCGACCCAATCTTAAGAGGATCCTCTTTTCCTTTTTCCTTTTTCCTTTTGTTTGGTTATTGCTCTCTTTCTTACATGGCGTTCGATGCGCACGCGTAATAGCTCATACAGCTTTTCCTCCATCGTTGTCTGTACGCATTCTCACAGGTTTATGTACTCTCCATCTCCATCTCCTGCTCCGATCCCCATACCATACAGTACGGACCATTGCGTTTGTTTTGTATCTAGTTAACATGGGGCAGTTGTCAATGTGTTCCGCCAAGGTTAGTCCGAAACATGCAAGTGTAGATGTGGGGTCACGTAGAGTTTCTATTCATGCTGGGTGTGCCTCTCTTCTCGGGTAGTCTGTAGCATCGTCACTTCCATATCTCCGGGTTGCTGCGGCGTCGGGGAATAGATAGCGTCTGGATCATCTAGCGAACTGTTTCGGCTCCTCGTCCTGTACGTGGGGGATGAATGAGAGAGCACCGGCATCCGATCTAATCAGGACATACCCTTGTCCCGGCCCTACATCGACAGACAACCTAGTCCCATCGCTGCTTGTCCACCGCCGTCCCCGCTGTTCGCGTCGCTCACCACGTACCATATTCTGAAGGGTCTGTTCCCGTGTAGCCAACTCGGGCGAGGGCAGCAGGATCGACGACATGGGTGTGCCGGTGGGGGTGGTGATCGGACTCGTCGAATCGTCGTCGTACCCTGAGCGTCGCCCGTGATCACTCCGAGGGGACGTTATATCCTTTGAAGCCAACGTCAATGGCGGACTCCCCGGTGTCGCGTTGATCAAGATGGTCGGTATTCCTTTTTTTTTTTTTTTAGAAAAAAAAAAAAACTTCAGAAACGCGTCCTTCCGAGTCCACTTAGTTGAGAGGGCGTACCTCGGGTAGCTGAGCGTGCCTTCTCGCGCCTTTGGAGAAACGCGCGCCGGAGGGAGATCATCCGCAGTTGAGACCGTACCTTGTCCAGCCCAACGAAATCTGCTACCAACTTGAGTGTCTCCTCTCTCGCCTCGAGCTCCTTTAACCTGGACACAAGAAGCAAAGAACCATGCAACCGTCAGATCAAGGCTCACAACCCTCGACAATGGAAAGACGCAAGACAGACGCACCCCAACGCTTGCTGATCGTCAATCAGTTTGTGATGCGCGAGCAGCACAAGCATATCTGTAAACGAGATCCCTCCTCCCCGATAACACATCAAGTTCGCCTCGTGATAGATCCGCATACACACTGCCCGTCGCTTCCGAATCTCCCCATAATCAATCTTGTTCAACAGCTTGTTCAACTTGCGTACGTGAATCCCGCCCGTCTTGTTGTCTTTTTTAGACTTGTCTTGGCAGGCTGCTAGGATGGACGCCGTGGAATGTTGCGGTGGGTAGATGCGTACCTCAAAGACGCCACTCAGTTTCTGGTACACAAATGATGAGCGGTCGACCATGAGACGGTCCAAAGAGACAGGACGTACGGCGAGAAACGGAACGAGGTTTGAACGCTCCAACAGACCACTCTTCGGATCCGAGAACTCGGTCCATGCTTTTTTGAATGCACGTATCTCTCGACGCGTAATCGACTTCAGCACACCGCCGGTGGATTGGAAAACGTACGAAAAGCTCTGCACGACCACACCAGTGAACATGTTGACAAAGATGTACTAGGCCAGAAAAGAGTCAACCATGCGCGAAAATAAGGTGCGGTCATCCATTGGCCTTACCATGCTAAGCAAGTTCCATGCGATAAACATCGAGTATGCCCAGGCAGTACTACCGCAATCCGTCTGATGGACATCATAAGGATCCTGCGTACAGCGCGGGTATGAGAGGGTGCTGTATCATACGCGTTACTGTCGGTCGAGCTATGCAAGCACGGTCAACTTACTAGTCGTGCATGAATTGGTTCCAACCCTCCCTACCGCCGACATGAGTTCGGAGTTCGCTCGATCACTGACGCACCCACTCACCCAGTGCTCATGAACGCCAACATGAGGAGTGTCGCTCCCATAGTTTGGAAATTCTGGTTGAGGTTCTCTCCCGAGTACCACTTTGTCAATCCAAACACCTCCATGTACATGATGGCAAAAAACAAGAAGAACGTGAACCACAAGGCGAACAGGTTCAAAATTACTGGCAGACTGGCACTATGAAGAACCATGAATGAGGCGATGAAAAATAGAATACCCAATGGCAGAACACCCACGTTCCGGTCTTGAAAAGCTGGTTCAGAGAGTCCACCCTCTGGACAAGCTTGAACGCAATGCTGACCAAGAATAGCTTCTGTAGGAGCTGGATCTCGTAATTCGCAGAATAAAAGTGTGCAATGAAGGTCGTGGTGAAACTCCCAGATGCCACAACGACATCGAAGAGGTTCCAGCCGTTGGCACGGAACGGATGCCAACCTAGTCCATACAGTCGTATGGTCGTATCTACCACATATATCATGGCAAGGATGAGGGAGAATGTATCTAGATAGTCCTCAGCGGTGTGCTAAGGGAACCCACAAGCTACTCACTCTGCCAATCGTCGGTGACGTTGGTCGCCGAAAATGCTTCAGTCCTATGGCGAAATCGTTAGTACTAGCCAGTAGATTGATAGGAAGGGAAGCAAACATCAAAACAACCATCTGCACCACAATGAGACAGGTCATCATCCTTGACCAAAACCCATGCTTGCGAATTGCACGGTCGTAGCACCAAGCGCGGAACGAGGAACTGGGCCGGACCGTAGGCCTCTTTGACGGCTTCAGTCTCCTGAACAGCTTTTGCAGATCAATCCACTCCCGCTGGGCTTGAGTAAGAAGCGCAGATCCAGTCCGTGACGAGAAATTCCCGATAATGATACTACGATCGGCCTTGAGTCACGTGCCTGGTGAAGCGTTCAAGAACCTTACCTGACAAACAAAGTCAAGATCACGACGCCTCCCAGCAAGTTATATATCACGAAAAAGATCGCGTTGGCCTGCGACACGTTGAGTTGTGGCTGTTGCCCTGGACCAGTGATGCTCATCGCAACGGACATGACATCGATCCATCCTTCTAGCGACACGATCTCAAACAAGATGAGCATCGATGCGGGAAAGGTGTCAAACGAAAACTTGGTAGATGGTGCCGGGTTATCCCAAGAACGCGGTACCAGGAACCCAAAGTTACTGCCATAGATCGTGTTCACGTATTCGTTGGTACAGTCTCCTATGCCTTGGACGCTCGTGTCGTTACACTCGTTCATCAACCCAGCAAAGATATTCTTGCCCCAGATGCTAAAAGGGATGAGATAGAGTATAGCAAGTACGGCGGCTTCGAATATGCGCGTGAAGCCAGCGAGAATCAAGTGCTCAAACGTACTCCGCATCTTCTCGATCAAGGTCATGAATCGAAGAGCCTGTAGAGCCTTCAACGCGCGGATAAATCGACTGAGGCTACCGACAAGGACCAACGCGAACGTAACATTCGCAAGGACACCGACCATAATGACGAAGTCGAGAACATTCCAAATGCTCCGGATATACGCATTAGGGGTGAAAAGGAAGCCGTCCGCGATGACTTTGATCAAGAATTCAACCACCAGTATAAGGCCAAAGCTAGTTTCTGTGATATTGAACCATGCACCCCGCGTTGGACCTTGTTGATTGTAGTAGTTACGCCGATAGAGGGGTGTCGCAATAGCTTCGGTGACGACATTACCAAGAACAGACAAAAAGATGGCGAGCTGGAAAAATGTGTGGGCAGCATCCGATGGTGGCGCGCCAAATATCCGCTCCCCACCACATGGGCGAACGATCTTCTGGAAAAGGTGGCGGAGGCGGTTCGTTTGAGGGAAGATCCAAAATGTCTTGTCATAGGTTGGATATC
>JBBPMH010000397.1:0-29031 GCA_038090235.1 Pulveroboletus ravenelii
CACATTAGTCCATTTGCCCCACAACAACTGAGTGCTCTCTTCACTAGTTCTGTTCCCACATACTACTTCTCATAACCTTATAGGTTATGAGCCCCATACTTCTTGAATAAACAATGAATAGATCAGTATCTTGCAACATGTCTACCATCCCACTTACCACCGACACCCTTCCTAACAATATTCTGAAACTCAATATAAAAGGAACAAATTGGGTGATCTTCACTTTCTGTTTTCAGGTCACTGTTGAGACAAAAGAAATGTAAGGCCATTTCAATAGCATAGCCACAATACCAACAAGTCAGACTCCTTCAACCACTGATGAAAAGACAGAAATTGATAAGTGAAAAAAGAATAAAGGAATTTTGAAACATCTGCTTACCCAGCAGATTCCCAACTCCACTGTGCTAAAAGTATGCAAGCTGGGGACTTTTGAAGCAATGTGGAAAGAAATTACTTATGAATATACTGAGAAAGGAGCCTATGCACAGACAGAACTCCATATGCAGTTTCTTGAGTCGAAGACACCTAAGAGAGGCAATGTTCACCAATTTCTTGATGATCTTAGGACTAAGCATGAGGAGCTGGTGTCAGTAGGAATCAATGTAGATGAAAAGGACTACAGATCCATGATTATTTGCTCACTCCCTAACTTGCTTGTGAATTTCACATCAACACAGCTTGCTGCTACATGCCTCTATGCCTCCTCTAAGACAATAGCCCCTGATACACTAATTTCACTGATCAGCAAGGAAGCCAATAGGTACAAAGCCAAAGGAACTCACCGGAGTGATACTAAGGATTACAATGAGGCTATGTTTGTCACCCCATCCTTTCAGACCCATAGACAAGCACAAGGTCATGCTCACCATGGGAACAGGCCTAAGTGGCTGTGTTAGAACTGTGAATCAGACCAGCACCTTGCTGCGAAATACAACAAGGTACCCACTAGTGATAAGAAGGAGATAACATACCAGATGGGCAGCACACATGTAGCTGCAATCAATGATGATGATGATGATAGGGTGTTTGGCATCATTAGTAACAAGGAGTCTCTGCTGGATCTAGAAACTATCAGTGATGAAGACTCTCTGCCAGATCTTGACACTTTCATTTCAAGTAGCAAAGATAACATATCTGCACAGGACGCTTGTTTGGACAGTGATGACCACAGCAACTGGTTCTCTGATGCTGGTGATGATAGTCCATGGGGCTATGGGTGGAATAATGAGAGATCAGATAGTGATAAAGATTCTATCAATGTTGCCACACCTGTTACAGGAAATGACCTGGGAAACAACACTCGTTTGCCTGAGCACATGCAGCTTTATGATTCAGGAACCACCTAACACCTTACCCCCAACAGTGATTGAATGACCAATGTACAGCCTATCCCACCAAAATCATTCACTGCTGAAAACCAACAGAAATTTGCTGCCACTGGAGTCAGTGATCTAGTTATTGATATGCCAAATGGAGTCACCACTTTGCAATTGCACCTCACAGAAGTGTTGTACTCACCTGAGGTCAGATACACACTTGTATCTGTCAGCCAGCTTGATGAAATGGGTCTCTCCACAACCTTCATGCAAGGATTCTGCACAATCTGTGATGCCAATGGGGAAACTATTGGGTGCATCCCACAATCCATGAAAGGCTTGTACTGGGTGGTACATGAGAGTTATAATGCTGCTGCTGCAAAACAAATCACAGTGATGGAACTGCATTGACATTTGGGTCATATCACTCCATTGGTTGCTTGCAAGCTGGCTGAACAAGGTCTTGTTAGTGGGTTAAAATTCAATCTGGACCAAGATGAAGGTACCTTTTACAAATCCTGCATTTATGGCAAAGTGACTTGTAAACTGATTGCCAAGATACATGAAGGACTGTGTGTGGCTGCCACTGGGGATGTTGTTTTCACAGATGTTTGGGGACCGGCCCCTATTACCACTATTGGTGGCCATTGGTACTATGTCACTGACACATCTGTATATCCGCTACCAGAAAGGCAAGACCTTTGCCACTTATCATGGTTTTGAAGCCTGGCTTGATTGTCAATTGGCTGCCAAGGTAAAACTCCTCCATTTAGATCAAGGGGGAGAATATTTAGGAAAAGAATTTGTCCTTTACCTCAAGCAACAAGGGACTAGACAGCATTTCACTGCCCATGACACTCAGCAACACAACAGTGTTGCCAAGTGTTAAGAACATATTGTTGAATTCCTTATTTGGTATTTAGCTTATATAAGCATACCTTACATCACACCAGTAGTTACCTTAGACTACTTAGTGACTTACTGAGTATTCTACAGGTACAGTACATTTACACTAATATTGTTACACTTGATCCCAAAGGGTCAAACATGGACTTGGCTAAGGATTGAGAATAAGGGGAGCTGTCAGCAAACGGCTACAGCAAGACAAGGACAAGGGACATATCCTGCGATTAGCAGGGTTGAGGGTCAACCAACAACTAGTTGGTAGTGTCTGAGATGAGGATCATATGCAGTTGAATACTGACAAGGGATGAGGTAAAGAGCAGAGCGCTCAGTCAAGTGTTGAGCGGAGACATGTAAAGGAGAGAGAGAGCAACATAGATTGCTGAGTAGGTCTAAGCTGAAGGACAAGGTATCTACAAGGCGAGTTTATATAGAACTAAGCAGTAAACAATAAAACAACAGGGATAGACAAGAGCATATTGAGGTCAGTAAACATATGAGTAAGGCAATGAATGGGAGAAATAGCTCGGTGAGTAATTGAGGAACTATGAGTCTGATACAAGAGAATTGGACAAGGAGACTAAGTCCAAATGACTAAGTAAGAAACAGACAAAGATAAGGGAAAAAAATAACAAATATACAGTGACTTACTGAGTATTCTACAGGTTATGAGCCCCACCTGTGCTCAGTAGCTGTCAAGGTCACTTATTGGACTCATGAGAGAAAAAGAAAAACTCTTGGTGAAGAACTCTTACAAACTTGAGAAAAATGCCTTACTTGACACAATCCAAGAACAGCAAGAAATTTGTCATACTGGATCTTGCAGTGGATGGACAGAATTGAAAGGACTACCACAAGAAGCTTGTGTAGGCAGTGACTGCACAAAACTTACTTGGTATACTTGACAGAATGAATGTGAAGCCTACTGGCTGGAATTCATACAGGACAGCAGAGTGGCTGTATAATAACACAAAGGCCCAATGCCTCATCATATGAATGACTTCACCACTCCTACATTGTTATATCAGAGTTGCATCATCTGCCCATAAAATGTACACAGTTCTACAAAGTCTATTTGACAAGTCTATAACTACAGTATGTGACAAGTCAGCACATGTGGCTGCACAATCACCAACAACCCATACTGACAACTGTCAGAGGTGTGGCAAGCCAGACCACATAACACACAACTGCAACAAGTCAAAAAGGACAAAGCAACTAGTTGAGGAGAAAGGTAGCCAGGGATGTTGCAGACAAGAATGTGATATGAAAACCCCACAACATGTCAATTCGAGAAGCCAAAAGGGAGATAGTGACAGCATGGACATGGAAGTCCAATGTGCAGCTACAGTCGCACTCCAGGCACCCAAGACAGCAAGTCCAAAGGTCTATGAAACAACTGTAGACACCCCAGTGACAAGCACAATGAGTGCTGTGCCAGAAGTGCCAGCAGGCACATCATGGGAACCTGAGGACAGCCACTGCAAAGGAAGCGCAAAGAATGTGCATGAGATCAGGACACCCAAGGACCACAAGAACAAGTCCAACTGAGTTGATGAAAGGGCTGAAAAGGATAGGTTAGCAAACAAACTGGCAAAAACCCCACCAGCAAAACTATACCAAGGTACTGAGGTCTGGGCATAGAAGCCACAGAGCTGGAAGCTACCAGTGAACTCACTGCTATAAAGGACAGCCAAATTGAAGGTGACAATGCCAATGTTGCCAAGCCAGAAGTGACTGTGAGCACACAGTGTGCATCACATGACCATCCAGTGGAGTCCATGGAATCAGCAGACAAAGTGGAGGCATCTGCAGACAAAAATGCACATAACAAAATCCTAAGTGTTGAGCTTAAAGGAGAAGTGGGGAGAGTTTGCAAGCTCTGACACCACAATTGCCAGGGCCAAAGAAGATGTGCTGGGACACTTGAATAGTGATGAGGACCCTTAAAACATGTAGAAGAAACTGTCAAGTGGGTCAGAAGGCCAGTGTGAAGGGTCTGAGTGTCAGGTTGAGGAGTACTCATCTGAAGAAGCTCAAGACAACCTGAGCAACCTGAATGGCAACAGAGCAGCATCACCAGACAGTCCAACCAGTGTGGTAGAGGCCCCTGCCAGTGAAACAAGTGGCATCAACAACTACCTGAGCACACCATGTCAAGGTACAAACCACCCTGAGGCCAAGGGGAGGTGGCATGTGAACTGCTGTGATCAGGGTAGTGAAGGCAAAGCACACATACCTGAGGGTTTCCAGAAGGTATTTGAAGGCATTGAAGCCAAGCTGGGTGGATATGGCACCAAAACAGATGCACTAGGTTGAGCAGAAGGCCTAGAAGGGCAGGAGAATGAGTTGGGCCAACCAGGACCTGACAAAGATGATTGGCCATGCAAAAATGCTAGGAACTGTGCCAGAATACATGGGATATGCCCTGAGAAGGATGGTGCAATGAGCAGGATGTGCTGTGACTCAAAATGAGTCAAAATGAGCCTGCTAGCTGAAGAAGAGTCAGGTCAGCACAAGTTCCAAAAGCGTGCAACAGTGGACATACCTGAGCCACCCAGACCACCCAGCAAGGTCCCATGATGTCCTACCAAACCTGTAAATCTGCAATGTCAACGCGAAAAATTAAAAAATGTCACCTAGAGAAGTTAGCTCCAAGGTGTATATACCAGGTTGGACAGTCCATGAAAAGATTGAATTGGGCCAATCTAAGTGTCAGAACAGACTGTACATGATATACAGGACACAGGAGGAGTGATCCACAAGCACAAAATGTGAGCACAATGGTGTAGAGGCCAATTGAAGATGGATCACACACACTAAAGCTGGAGTAGACATCTCGAGCTGTGACTTACCATATATGGTAACTGCTTAGCACAGCAACATGGATCCATCACAATTGACATGGACCCTCCATGGATGCATTAACAGACCCCATAAATGATGAAAATATTATATTGAAACTATGGACAGCTACTATCTGCGCATAGATGATACTACTAGAGCTGAGGAGTTGAGACTGGACACATAGGCAAGTCCAGCACACAGTGAGCTGCAACTTACCATATTAGGAAACTGCTTGAGCACACTCAAAACAGACTATAACAGACTACATAGACTCCACCCAGACTACTCACAGACTCAGCAACTATATAAAGATTTTGATCAGATATTCATTTCTTTTGTTTACCTACTATTTTACTTGGTGCTAGGCAAGCATTTATGCTTACAGGCTCATGCTTGAGGGGGAGTGTTGAATTCCTTATTTGGTATTTAGCTTATATAAGCATATCTTACATTGCACCAGTAGTTACCTTAGACTACTTAGTGACTTACTGAGTATTCTACACGTATCTCCAAGGGCAACTCCAGAACTCAAATAGGGCTTTGGCTTCACCATATGTGGTGCACCTCTGTTACAAGTCTGGTAGCCCTGAATTTATGAAGGGTCAGGCAAGGGTCAGAGTGACCTTGTTGCAAGCAACAAAGGTCAAGAATAGATCAGAGGAGAGCCATCAAGGCTCAAGTGGAGGGTCAGAGGGGACTGGGGAAGTCTTAGTTGATATTCAAACTGAGGTATCTACAACATAGTACAGAGTCTTATATATGGAGGGGGGAGCACTGATATGGGAACCAGTAACTCAGAGCCAGAGCCAGAGCCAGAGTGGTAACAATGGAGCTGTGCTCCTAAGTGGAGCACAGGATTGGAGAGGCTATGAAGGAGATGGGCAGTGTACAAGGGTAAGCAAAGAATGGAACATAAGCATAGTAAGATGATATGAGCTAAGTACAAGGTCTGGAGGATCTAGGGTGTGCACTCATTAAAAATGCACCAGAGTTCAAGAGAGACAAGGCTGGAGTTGGATCCAGAGGTTGGAGTTGCACAGGATATGACACTGAGCAGCTTAACTGCACCCTTTTGAAGTGGGTGCATGCACTGTTGCATGCGAGTACCCTGCTGAAATTCCTGTGGGGAAAGGTGGCCTGTTATGTCATCTGGTTGAAACACCATACACCTACCCATGTTCTTGGTGGCAAATCACCCTATGAAGCTGCTTTTGGGCACACTCCTGACTTGCATGGCTTGTGTGACTGGGGTTCCTTAGTGCACATTCATACTGGGGGTGGCACCAAATTGGGTGGCCATGTTAAGGCTGGGCATTGGGTTGGAATTGATGACTGCACTGAATATGCTTGCTAGGTCTACTGGCCAAAGATGCACACTGTCACCATCAAATGCAATTTCTATTTTAGTGCTGCACCAGATGCCACTGAGGGGGAGGGAGATATCCTATTAGACAGTGGCACTCTAGCATAGCACCCTGTTTCTGGGTCTGGCACACCACTATCAGCAAGTGCCACTGTAACACTGTCTCATGCCACATTACCATCACACATCACTACCCCATCTGTCCACATGCCAGCCACATTCCCTGTGCCACTGGCCCCTCCTGAGATCCCTGAACCACACACCCAGTGCACCCACAAGCCAAGCCAGTGTGTTCTTGACATCTTATATGGCAAGGCTACTTCACCACACCCTTCTTGTGGTGTACAAGTCCCTCCTCCCATCTCTGACAATCCCATTCCTATGATAACAGAGACACTAGACCAGACTGCTGCGGCTATCAATGATAGGTATGGCAATGACTACAATGCACATGAGCTACTATGCTCATTGAACAAGCCAACACCCAGGCTGAGGCACTTGAGCCAGGGACACTCACTGAAGCATGATACCATCCCAATTGGGCAAAATGGGAGCAAGGCATCTGAGAAGAGCTTGATATGCTTAACAAGGCCAGCACCTGGGATCTCATTGATTTACCAGCTGGCACCAATATTGTAGGTTCCAAATGGGTTTTCTGTGCTAAAAAGGATGCTACCAGAAACATCATTCATCATAAAGCTCAGCTTGTTGCCTAGGGCTTCTCTCAAGTCCCTGGGGTGGATTACTTCAACACATACACCCCCATTACCAAACTCACATCTATTCACACCATTTTAGCCCTTGCCATGCACCACAACCTTGAACTCCACCAAATCAGCATAAAAGGCACTTACCTCAACAGTACTCTAACTGGTGATGAGGTAATCTACATGTGCCAACTGCCCAGTTATGCTGATGTCACCCATCCACACCATGTATGTTATTTGCACAAGACATTGTATAGCCTCAAGCAGAGCAGCCACTGCTGGTATCAATGCTTAGTGGAAATCTTGGTTACCCACATGTGATTCACACAGTGCCAGGTAGACCAGGCAATGTTTATCAAGCATGATGGTACTGTGCTCAAAATCATAGTTGTGCATGTCAAGGATTGCACCATCACAGCAAATACAACAGACCTCATCACTGCCAGAAAAACACAGCTTTGTAGATATGTTGAGATAACAGATCTTGGGGAGTTACATTGGCTCTTAGGAAACAAGGTGACCAGCAACCATAATGACTGGGAGCTCAGCCTCTCCCAGAAATCCTATCTTGAGAATATTCTCCACCATTTCAATTTTGATGATGCAAAACCTGTCTTGACTTCCATGGAACCAAGTGCTAAGCTTACCACCAGTCAGTTGCCTGCTACCACCGCTGAATATGCTGCCATGCACAATATTCCATATCAGGAAGCAGTCAGATCTCTGATATATGCTGTGCTTTGTACTCATCCAGATATCTCATATGCTATTGCACAAGTCTTGCACTTTTCCTCCAACCCTGGCCAGGCCCACTGGAATGCTATTATATGTATTTATGTACCACTACCTTGCAGGGACCAAATCTCTACATTTAATATATGGAGGTTTGGAGAAGCCCTTGATTGGGTATACCAATGCCGATGGCAGTGTTATGAAGGACTACCATGCAGTTTCCAGTTACACTTTTCTTATAGATGGCAGTGCAGTGTCCTAGAGCTCCAAATGTCAGGAGATCATTTCCCTCTCAACCACTGAGAGCAAATATGTGGGCATGACACATGCTGCAAAGGAAGCACTTTGGCTGCACACCATTATCGCTGAGCTCTTCATCCCTATCGCTGACCCCATAACCCTTTTCTCAGACAACCAATTCATGATCACACTCACTTGGGACCATCAATATCATGCTTGCACCAAGCATATTGACATCTGCTTCCATTTTATTTGCTGGATCATTGACAATGGCAAGCTCTGCCTCATCTTCTGTCCCATGGGTGACATGGTTGCTGGTATCTTCACCAAAGTGCTGCCTTCCCCCAAGGTCAAGCATTTTGCAGTTGAACTCAGACTGTGTGCAGCTTGACACACATTGGACTCACTTATGATTCGCTGTTCTAGATTTGACATGGAACCTCTTTTGTTCTCCTTTATCCCCTTTGTTATTCCTTTCAATCTTTGTGTTTTCCTTTATTCCTTTATACTTTCCAGTGGCATAATATATATATTTAGTTTCCAATCACTGTTGATCACCTCAGTCCATTTGCCCTGCAATGACTGAGGTGAGTACCTTCCTATGCTACCATATGAGTATCATGCTTATAGTGTATGTAATGCTCTTTTCACTAGTTCCATTCCCACATGCCACTTCTCATAACCTTATATGACAAGCTTCTTGGTGGTGTTGATCCAAACCTCCTCCCAGTTTACATTCTTGAAGTAAGTAAGTTTATATTGTGGGTGTAAAACTATAAGAAGTGCTCATTAATATATTTATTCATGGCAAAGTACTTGTACACTTACCCATCATAATCCTGTACACTTCAGAGTTGTCCATCAGTTGGTAGTACTGGTTAAGGGTCTGCTTTGCAAGGCCAACAGCTGCACAAATTGCAGGGCTAAACTTGTGATTGAGCGAGTAGGCTGTAAGCTTCTTATCAATAAGATCCATGGCAGGAATGACAGTGGTGAGGTTGGGTGTAGAGCATGAAAAGAAAAGTGTGGCATCTTTCAGAATCTTTACATTTGTTTAGCATGCAGTCACTGTGGTAATAACATGTCTGGGATGCACCTTTAGTATATCATGTAGCTGTTCTAATAACACCCATTCCCTATTGTTCAACTCGAGTTTTCTTAGCCCCAGCACATGATCCCAGGTCACACTATTGATCACTTTGCAATGTTTCAGCACATATGCCAACATGTTGAATGTCAAATTCTACCAAGTTGATACATCACACAGCATATTGGTGACTTTCACTCTCACCTCCCATGTTAAAAATGGAACTCTGAGGGTAACTCTGAAACTCCAGAATTTGGACAGGACTTTAGCTTCACCATATATGGTGCGTCCTGTCACAAGTCCAGGTGTCCTGAATTTACTAAGGGTTGGGCAAGGGTCAGAGTGACCTTGTTGCAAGCAACAAAGGTTGAGGGAGAATTAGAGAAGAGCCATCAAGGCTCAAGCGGAGGGTCAGAGAAGACTGGGGATATCTTAGTCAATATTTAAACTGAGGTATCTACAACATAATATGGAGTCTTATATATGGAGGGGAAGCACTGGTAAGAGAACCAGTAACTCAGAGCCAGAGGTGGAGTGGTAGCAACAGAGCTGTGCTCCAGGGTTGGAGGGGCTATAAAGAGAGACAGGCGGTGTACAAGGTAAGTGAAGAATGGAATGTAAGTACAGTAAAGCAGAATTACTAAGTACAGGGTCCAGAGAGTCCAGAGTGCGCGCTCATTGAGAACACACTGGAGTTCAAGAAAATGGGGCTGGAGTTAGATCCGGAGTTAGGGGTTGCATGGGATATGACATCCCAAAGGATTTTCTGCCAGACTGGCAACAACTTAGTAGTCAAGTGAATGAGCTTGAATGCAAGCTGACAAATCTGTTAATGAAAATTCAGTTCTGGCCCTGGGCGAAAACAGTATTTTAATTGGAATAAGGAGGTGTTGATAGTCAAGACAGTGTAGTAGTAAGGTATATCATTTTAAGGTTTTGTAAAAAGCTATAATATTGCTGGTTGGAGTTTCACATTAGGTTGAGATATATTACAAATCATATATATCCACCTATACCCATGACCCATGTGGGTATCTGATACCCATGCAATTGCCTATTGGGGGGTGGGTGGGGGAAAGTGGGATATTACTCAGGTGTTTGCCATTCTACATGATGCACTCAGGGGCACCTTGCCATGGTTGGCATGGGCCATCAGTCAGGGTTCCAGATCTCTGATCAGATCACTGATTGGTGTTATTAGAGATCTGCATAGGTAGTCAGTACCCATGGTGGGTCATGGGTATGGGTATGCATGGGTATGGATGTGAGTTGCCATTGGTTGACTCACCAACCCATGACCCATGGGTAATCAACCCATGCCTATTTTTACTTATCTAATCCTTTACAATATTTTGTACATCCACCCAGCATATCCATTTTTACTTATCTAAGTCTCCATAATATCTTGGATACATTATTTTAACATGCTTGATTTCTACAAGTAATGTATATACCCTTGGGTGTACCCATAATAGGTATATATCCATGTACCCATAGAGTGTACCCATGAAAGTGAAGACCCATGGGTCATAGGTATGGGTAGTGTTGCCACAACCCAGCTAACCACAAGCTGGTCATAGCTTGTACCAGCTATAACATCAACTTGACTAGCTATATATGGAAAGCTCCTGCTGACAACCTGATATGACCTGGTTAGTTGCTAGAGCTGGCCCAAAGCCGAACAGTGGGAAGTCATGGCTTGAGTCAACTTGAAGTCAACCAAAGCTGACTTGATTGGCCAATAATAGTATATACACCTAAAAGAACACCATATATTATCTATATGTAACTGTATATTACATGCACTACATGTCCAAGATCAGGTGGAGTAATAAACATGTTACCACAGTCTTGGACTGCAGTGAGGAATGGTGCCTGATGCATGGTCATCATTTTGGAGGTGATGTCTGAGAATGATTTCAGTACATTATTGTGTGTAGAACAAATCACTTACAGTCATTTGGGCATTGCATAATTACTGAGTTTCTCTTGTATCTTCAGTTAATGTGTGGAAGCAGCCCAAACAGGCCCAGCTATGGAATAAACCACTTGTTTGTGTTTACTAGCTGCCTGGGCAGCATTGGTGTGGGCTGTGTAGCCCCTGAGGATGGAACAAAGATAGTCATAGTCGGGCTTTGCTGAAAACAAGAGCCTGTGCACATGAGTGACAATTTCTGCAAGTTCAAGAGGGATATCATGAGTGCCTGCCATGAGATCTTGCTTGCATTCAAGGAAGATAGAATAAGAGGGGCTTTGGCCATCTGATATCAACCAGGAGAAACAACCATGATGCATAAAGATAAGAGTATATGTGAGGACTTCAATATCATCCCGATGGCTTAGGTCCAGCCCCAGGTGGCTGTTGATAGAAGTAAAAGCAGGGGTGCTGACAAAAGAGTAATGTTTGCCTATAGTGATGTGAATGCATGTTGAGACATCATGATATTTGGTTGCAGTACCAAAATTGATGATGAAGGCAGTATCCTTTGAGTTCCCAAGACCCATTAATATGTTTTGAGGCTTGATGTCACAGTGGATAACACAGCAAGAGTGAATGTACTTGAGAGATCTGTATGAAGCAATTAGATACCATTTTTCACTTGTGGTACAAGAATTGTTTTGTAGCACTCACCAGTTGAATTCCAAGTGCAGCAATGGATTAGAGGTCAAATGTACCACATGATTGGATCAAGTCATACAGAGATGGGCCAAGGCACTTGAGAACCATGGCATAACAAGAGCCCTCTCTACCAAACCAGATAGATCATGGGATTCCAGTGCCACCTTGGAGTAACTGGAGGATATTGTATTCTCATTCTATGGAGGGTACAGTGATAATATCCCGAGCACAGTATACAGTAGCTGCAATGCAAACATCCATTGTTAGTGTTTGACAATAGTGATATATCATATATCACATATGGTGACATACTATACAAGCCTAATCCCACCCTTTCAACCAGTCAGAATCTCCCATTCACCCAAGTCAACTTTTACATGGTGAGAATATACAAAGGAATGGTTGGAGTCATTGGACAGATGGATGGAATGTTGAACAACAGCTGCTTTCAGCTAAAGCTGAGTTTCAGAGCACTGCCATGTGGGCTGAGTCTTGACCTGGTCGAGCTGTAAGTAGATCTAAAACTATACACCCAAGTGGTGCACTTGTCAGTGGAGCAGCAAGGAATGGGCATGAGAAGTAAAGAATGTAGGTGTTCATGCTGCTTGTGCTTAATATATAGGTGCAAATGTTTCCTGGCAGTCATTCTTAGCCATATAGCATATAAAAACCATAGTAATCACTTGAGTCTTTGTAAATATACTCTGAAACTCTTGAGTCATAATCAAGCATATACATCGATAGCATCACTAAGTCCATCACCCTTCTCCATGGTGATCAGGGTGAGAGTGTCATCAATGCCCTTATTGCTGACTTGTGTCACAATGCAGGCTAGAATATTATCAGAAACGTCAGTTTGAAGCATATCCAGGTGTGATGTTGTCCAGCCCTGTGTGAAGTCAAGATGATCTTTCTTGAACCAAAATTTCAGCATCTGAAGCACCTCTGTTAAGATGGGGCTGATTTGGTTATGCTTTTTTGTATCCATCTCACTGCTTAATAAAAACATGCGTTTACAGGGTATAGCAAAAGCCTGAATAGGCAGGTAATCCATTGCTAGCCTGAAAATTGTTGGATAAGTTGCTTACTCAAGCTTCATCATTGTTAGTGGATATATATATAATATATTATAGTACATGTACTCACACCCCAGAATGCAAGTGGGTCCATGCCCTCATAGCTAAGGTTCAAGGTGATGTATGCACAGAACTCCTCATCCATAGTTTGTGGGCCTTGCTGCAGTTATCAGATTTCCATGTTCAGGAGGCCATAGTGGGCGGTGAGACCAGTGAATGCACAAGAAGGGCAGATACCAGCAGGCTGATTGAATTCATTATGTGCAAGAGGGTACTTTACTCTGTATTCCTTCATCAGTGGTATGGATTAGCAGTTATAGATATTGGCTTTCATGTAACATACAAGTGCAATGATATTGTTCTTAGTTGTATCAGTATCTGTGGGGTCCCAGTGCTTTATAACTGTCAAGGTCTGCTCCACTGCTAACTCTGACAGGAGCACATGAATAGGGGACTGGGTGGAGGTTGGAGGGGTGAGGACTTTGGCTTTAGCGACTCAGATGGAGTGCTGTGCCCTAGTAATCCCAAATTCTCATATTTCAGAGGTCGGGCAGAGGGAGGTCAAAGGGACAGAGGTGGAATCCATCAGACAGGAGGGAGGATAGAGAAGAGGAGATCACAGCAAGGAGAAGAAGACAAGAGACTACAATATTCAAACTGAGGAATAAGTCCTCAGCAGATCAGACTTATATACAGGAGGGTGGAGGCAGTACAGTATGTATGAGCACATGGTACAGGGGCAGAACCATATGGAGGAGTATCTAAGCAAGGTATGGAGAGCTAAGCAAGAATGTGGCGTACACAGAGAATGTAGAGATGGAGAATGGAACTGGGTACCAGTCTAGGAACAACCAGCACAGCAGTCAGAGCGGAATCAGAGCTACAGTACAGAGTGTCAGAACAACAAAAGAAAGGTATCTAAGTACAAAGTGGAGTAAATGGAATATGTGTGGAGTAGTGTGGAGTTGTCATGGTCGTGACAGTATCCCCCTCTTAGGGCCTGAATCCCTAAGGGCCTGTGGACCTAAGGGTGGTGAATGATAGACAATGCAGAGTTGCATGTAGCATGGCAGAGTTTGAAAAGGCAAACACTATTTAGGGAGGTGCGTCAGGTGAATCAAACCTTTCACCCATACCACTTCATCAACATGGTGCGCAACTGGAACAATGTCACTGAGAACGACCTCATTACCAACTTGGATGACAATGTGTCGGTCACTGGGGCAAAGGCCTCCAAGAAGGCATGAAGGGTAATGGAGAAGGAGTGGCAGAAGCACATGCATAAAGAGGTGAGTGGCTATTGGCCAGCATGTGATGCCACTGATGTGACATCTCATAGTGCTGAAAAGCAGAGGAGGAGGAGAGGTGATAGCATAAGAAGAAGGAGGTGTGGAGGTGCGAAGAAAAGGCATGACACATTGAAGAGGAGGCACAGAGGCACGAAGAAGAGGCACGACACATCAAAGAGGAGTGCCAGTGTCAAGTGGAGGAACGGCAGCTTGCAACAGAGCATTATCAAGCAATGACAGTGGTGACATCTATAGCAACGACAGGCGAAGCACAGGCAGGGGACTCAGCAATGGAGCTGTCAGTGGGGGTATGCACATGCTGCATGCAGCTCAGACAACCATCTGGGTGCAAGGCATGGGCTGGTGCAAGAAGGGCCATGGCATGTGTGCCATGTCAGGTGGCACACAAGCATTGTAGCTGGAGTAGGCCAAGAGACGAGTCCAAAGCAGAGACAGCACAAGTGGGGAAGTGAAGGAGGGCGGGGTCGCCCAGGACATCAAGGAAGCGGGCATGAGTTTCCGCTGAGGTGGTTGCAAGTGGCAAGAGCATCGCAGACAAGACAGAGGAAGTGGAGAGTGAGGGCCTGGTGCCCTGCTAGCTCCTGGAAACCACAGCTGAGAACTGCAATGCTCTGGGCATGCTGGTGGAGGTACTGGGCAAGCTCAAGGAGCAGTTGGGCGGGCTATGGGCCCTGGAGATGGCACAGATGGAGGTAGGGGTACACCAATGGAAGGAGGTGCGAAAGATGTGGGTCACGATTTTTGAAGAGTCATGACCAGACTTCATCCAAGGAAACTTGTGGGATGGGGCAAGGGTAGTACCAGCAGGGTTGGAGGCAGAGGTGGAGGAAGTAGCAGGTAAGGGGAAGAAGAAGGAAAAGGGAAGCAAGGATGGGAATCAGAACGGAGAAGGTGAGAGAAGTAGTGGCAACTCCTCTGCCTTGTAGATAGAGTATTTGTACCTGGTCAGAATGAAAATGACTTGGTCATGATTGGTCAGAACTAAGAGCAGATGTAAGGGCCAGGCTTGGAAGGGTACTTAGCATGGAAGTCAGAGACCAGCTCGCTAGCATGGTCCAATTCTGTTGCCAGTAACCAAGAAGTTTTGTTGCTAGTGCCCTCATAACCGGACCACTTGACCAGATACAGGATGTTGCAATGCCTCCTCCAATTAACTTTGGAGTTGAGGATCACTTCAATCTTGTACTTCACATCTCCGTTGATCTCTATTGGAGGTGGTGGAGCTTGATTGCAGTTGGGGATTTTGTTTGGAACACAAGGCTCCAGTTGAGAGACATGGAATACCGAGTGAATGGCTTTCATGGAGTCTGGTAGGTGGAGAGTGAACACATGTGAGCTGGGTCTGGCGATGATTGGGAACGGTCCTAGGTACTTGTCAGAGAGTTTCTGGGAGGGCCGTGTAGAGCAAAAGTACTTAGCTTTGATGTACACTTCTTTGCCGACTTGGAAGTCAGGCAGAGTGAGACGGCGGGCATTGGCAGGACCTTGATATCGCTGTTGGGCCAAACTCATTTCAGACCGGCGGAACTTGTGAAGCTCCTCCAGATTAGCAGTGTATTCTTGGGCTTGAGCAGAGCTCAGAGCAGAGGTGATGTCAATGGATAAGTTGGGGTGGTATTCCTTATTGGCAAAGAAGGGAGAGACACCGGTGGTTGCACTGGGTGCATTGTTGAAAGTGAACTCCACTAGTGGGAGGAGGTCAGACCAATCATCTTGTTGGTAACTGCAGTAAGTGCAGAGGTACTGCTCCAACATCTGGTTAGTCTGCTTGATCTGGCCATCACCTTTAGAGTGGTAACCAGAGGTGAAGTGAAGGGTGATGCTGAGGGTCTTACCGAGGAAGTGGAAGAAGTGCAAGATGAACTCTGAACCTCTATTGGAGGTGACATGGTTGGGTACTCTGTGCTTGGAGAAGACATAGGTCATGAAGTCTTGCACTAACTGTGGGGCGGAGATCATGTCATAGGTTGGTATAAATACTGCTTGTTTGAAGAGTTGGTTTACAATCACTAGAATAGCAGTGTAGCCAGAGGACAGAGGGAGGTGCTCGATAAAGTCCATGGATATGGAATCCCATGGGCAAGCAGGAATGGGGAGTTGCTTGAGCAGCCCATAGAGGTGGTGTTGCAGAGTCTTGACTTGGGCGCAGGTAGTACAGGAGCAGATGTAGTCCTTAATGAATGTCCTTACACTGGGCCAGGTATATTCTCTGCGAACCAGCTCCAGGGTGTGGTTGACACTGAAGTGACCAGATAGGGGATGGTTGTGCTTCAGGTGGAGAATACAGAGAGGGAGGTCTAGAATGTCTAGGATATAAATCCTACCATCAAGACAGAGGAGTCCATCAGAGTCCATAGACCAATGGGGATCAGAGGAGTCGGAGAGATGGCATTGAGCCATGGGGTCAGATGATAGGGAAAAACGGATGTCGGAGTATATCTGCACTACGTCGACAGTGACGGAGGCACGGAGTGTGGGATCCAGGAGGTAGGTGGCTTGTAGGGATGACGTAAGCTGTTCCTGGGTGAAAATGGGGCAGAAATTGTGAGGGTTGACACAAGCATAGTCACTATCCCCCTCTTTAGGGTAGATGTCCCATCATCTAGTCAAAGTGTCAGGTTTTCCACTGAGGCGACTGGGGTGGAAGTGGATGGCTAGGTTAAACTGACAAAGATACTCTGACCAGCAGGCTTGCTACCTGGTCAGGAGCTTGGAAGAAGTAAAATACTCCAAGTTTTTATGGTCAGTGACCACATCAACTAGGAGAGTGGAGCCCTTGAGGTAATGGCACCAGTGGGTAAAGGCCTTGAAGATAGCCAAAAGTTCCTTATTGTGAGTATCGTAATTCAACTCCAGAGAGGTCAGCATGCAGGAGAAGAAAGCAACAGGGTGGACCTCATTATTGGAGCAGATGATGGAAAGGATACCAGCAATGGCATAGTTGGAGGCATCTGTCTCAATGATAAGGGGAGCATTGGGCACCCAGTGGGTCAGAATGGGCACAGAGGTGAAAGCGACCTTGAGGGCATTGAAAGTGGAGCAGCAATCATTGGTGAAGTTCCAGGGAGTGTCTTTGTGAGTTAGGTGAGTGAGTGGAATGACGATATCAGAGTAGTTATAGATGAAATGGCAGTAGAAGTTCATGAATCTGAGGAAGGACTGAATGTCCTTAACCTTCCAGGGTTCTGGCTAGTTGGAAATGGCCTTGACCTTGTTGGTGGACATGGAAAGGCCATTGGTGGACAGGCGGAAACTGAGGTATTCAATGGAGTCGGTGTGGAACTTGCACTTCTCTGGCTTGGCGTACAAGCTGTGTTTGTGGAGGCATCAGAGGGTTTCGTGGATGTGCTTCTTATAAGACTTGGTGTCAGAGAAGTAGATTAGGATGTTGTTGAGATAGACGATGATGCAGACATTGAGGAGATTGCTGAAGATGCTGTTCACAAACCTCTGGAACGCTGCAGGGGCATTAGTGAGTCCAAAGGGCATAATGCACCACTCAAAGGAACCGTAGCAAGTGCAGAAGGCAGTCTTCCACTCATCATCTTTGGTAATGCAGACCAGATGGTATGCATGGCAGAGGTTGAGCTTGGTATAGATGTGTGCCTTGGACAGAGCATCCAGGAGGTCAGAGATGAGCAGGAAAGGGTAGTGATCCTTCTTGGTGAGTTTGTTGAGGCTGCAGAAGTCAATGCAAAGACAGAGAGAGCCATCCTTCTTGCAGACAAATAGAACTGGGGCTTCATGGGCAGAGCTAGACTATTGGATGAAACCATAACTGAGGTGCTTGTCAAGGAACTGACAGAGCAACTCGAGCTTGTTACGCTTGATCCCAAAGGGGTCGAAGCGTGAACTTGGCTGAAAGTCAAGTGCAAAGACTGTTATCAGCGACCTGCTGTTAACAAGGTGAGGACGAAGGACGCAGCCTGCAGACGGCAGGGCCAAGGGTTTCTATCAACGAACGGTTGATGGTTTTCGAGGTCGAGGGGTCTTGCCTAGCAACTTGCTAGCAAGGAGACGAGAGTAAGAGCGGAGCGCTCAGTTGAGTGTAGAGCGAGGACACACAGAGGAAGCAAGTTAATTGCCAAGTAGGTCTAAGTTAAGTTGACAAGTAGACCTACGAGGGTTTTTATAGTGCTTTGGAAAACAACAAGGTAAAATGAGAACAACGAGGACACAACAGGGATTGGTAAACGTATGAGTAAACCAATGAATAGCTAAAGGAGCTCGGTGACTAATGAAGGAACTACGAGTCCGATACGAGAGAATCGGACGAGGAGACTAATGTTCAATGACTAACAGTGGAAGTGGAGCGGAGACAAAGGGAAACAGATGGAAACGAAGATGAAACGTAACATTACCCCCCAGTTAAGGTGAGGAGACACCGTCGACTTCCTAAAATTCCCGGTAACTATACCCGGGAGAACTGGTCATGTTGCTGTAAGCTTCGGCTGTAAACGGGTCATCATCGGGAGAGTCCGCACAAGGGGGAGGGACAGGGACGGGACTTCCAGAACGCCTATGATGGCATGCACGAAACGGCTGTTGACGGCAAAGTCTACAGGGAGGGGGTGACGGCGAAGGTGGAGATGGGGGAAGTGTTGGGCAACGGGAGCGGCCAGATGACGAAGACAAAGAGGTCCCTTCAGAAGGGCGACGGGAGGAATGGACGGTGGAAAGGTCTACTCACAATGGAGTTTGTTGGGGAACTCCAGCGCGGCGATGTACCATGGCGCACTGGTATTGTGCATGTCCAGGGGCCCAGGTGTGACAAATGGGGCATTCGTAGAGCTTGCAGTTGACTTGCATATGCCCCAGCCGGCGGCATTGGAAGCATGCCTGTCGGTAGAGTGGATGGGAAGTAGGAAGGGGCCATGGATGTTGTCCCCAATAGGAGATTTCCTCTCTCTCTAAGGTGGCTATTTCCTCAGGCCCGGGAGGTGGAGGTGAAGCTGAAGGGTCATCATCACGTCCAAGGTTGTCATGGCTGGTAGGGAAGGGGCGGCGGTAGCGGGGTCAGTTATGTTCTGCTTTCTCAGCGAGGTAACGATCTAGATCAGCCATGTATTCTCCCAACCTCATTTAATACCTGATTGACCCTAGATGCCCGCGGAGGACAGCGCGGATTGAGCATAGGCGATGTTTGGCTACGATCAGGTCTGAGTGGGAGTGGAGGGAGTCTATCAGCAGGTCGAGATGGCAGACCTCCATGAAGGCGTCGATGAGAGAGGCCAGTGAGGAGCCTGGTGAGAGGTCATCGTCCATTGGAAGGGCAAAACGGGGGTCAGCGACATGCATCATAAGGAGAGTGTGGTATTCTTCGTTGGGGAGGTCATCCCGAAGGCATTGGGCATAGACAGGGACGTCCGGGGGTCAGATTCCATCATCATGGCTGTAATAGAGAATACGCCATTCGCTGATGGTAGGGTGAGTGCCAGGATGGGTGGGGGAGTCAATAGGTGAGGACAACGTTACGGAGGAGGGGGAGGTTGGTCCAGTTGTTGGAGAACCCGATTGAACAAGACGAACAGGAGCTCGAATGCTCTCTGTGGGTCCCTGAACAGGCAGAACATCCATAGTAGCAGGTGTTCTTGTTCTAGGAGAATCCAGAGCATTCCGGGGGTTAGGGGAGAGTACGTGGTGAGAGGAGCGAGAGGAGGCATCAGGGGTAGACATGTAGTTGATGGAATGGGAGACAGGATGGGGGAAGAACTTTGGGTGGAGGCGTTTATATGCGTTCAAGACGAGCGGAGCATTATTCATTTCTGACTTCAAAACCCAAAAGTCTTCTTCTGCTGAGTAACCTTTCCATCGGACAAGGTATTTCCGATGGGACGGAGTTCCGCAATGCTGTACAATTTTCTCAACTTTGTATTTCTCTTCTCCTTTGATTAGGTCAGGTGGTGGAGTGGGGAAGTTTCATCCATGTATGTTGTTTTCGCGATAGGACGATAAGAGGGAGGCGTGGAACACAGGGTGGATTTTCCATGTGGGGGGAAGTCGGAGTTCGTAGGAGATTGGTGATAAGACCTTTGTGATAACGAAGGGTCCTTCTCATTTTGGGGCGAATTTAGGGCTGGTGAGGGAATGTTTTAAGTTCCGGGCTTCTAGCCACACCTTATCTCCTCGTTTCCATGGGGTGAAGCCTCATGTGTTCCTTGATTTCATTACTTGGCGGGCTAGTTCGTGTGCTGCCAGGGCTTCGTTTCTCATGTGTGATAAGACTTTGAGTTGTGATTCAACGGCAGGGAGGTTTGTTTCAGAGATAATCATGGGGAGGGGTTTCGGCTCATATCCCATCATGAGATAGAATGGTGATTGGCCAGTGACTGAGTGGGGGTGGTGGTTGTGAGCGAACTCCACCATAGGAACGTGTTCGGCCCAACTTGTTGGGTTATCATGGCAAAAGACCCGGAGGTACGTTTCGACTTCCTGGTTGACCCTTTCGGTTTCCCTGTCGGTTTGGGGGTGGTAGGCGGTAGAGAGGGCCAGGGAGTATCCGAGGAGGGATGCTAAGGCTTTGGCAAATTCTGAGGCGAATTGGGGGCCTTGGTCAGATATGATCTTGTCATAAAGTCCAAATCTGGTGTATACTTTGTGGAAAAAGAGATGGGCAATTCCTTCAGCAGTGACGGATTTCTTAGTTGGGCATAAAATTACCCCCTTCATAAGCCCATGGTCGACCACGACCAGAAGACTGTCAAAGCCATCGGACAGGGGGAGGTCCATGATCAGATCACAGGACAGTTGCTGGAAGGGGCAGGTACAGGAGGAGGGGATAGGGGTCAAGGGAGCGACCATAGGATGCGTATTGACCTTGTTTTGCTGGCAGAGGGCACAACCCCGGACGTAGTTCCAGACAAAGGAGGCCAGACCAGGCCACCAGAAGTCATGAGAAACAAGTTGACGGGTTTTGAGAAAACCAGGGTGGCCGGCGGAGGGGTGGTCATGGCAGGCGGACACAGCGGCACGACGATGGGAGTCAGGCAGATAGATGCGGCCACGGTAGGTGAGAATGCCAGCATCGAACTTCCAATCCGAGAGACGGGAGTGGAATTGTGAAGGAACCATACCCTCAAGGGCGTGGAGTGCGTTAAGCATGAGGGGATTGGTAGCGGACAAGGCGGCGACTTTCGCAGAGAGGTCCGTGTCAATCAAGTTTATAAAGAGGTCGGCTGGAAGGAGAGTAACATCCATATTATCATCGTCATCGCCCGTGGCGTGATCCGGTCGGCGGGAGAGAGCATCAGGAGTGGCTAGGGAGGATCCCGGGATATGGGTGAAGTGGAGGTCAAAGTCGGCGAGGTCGAGGAGCCAGCGGGCTTGTCGTCGGTTGAGTTTGTGTGGCTCCTGGAAGTAAGTGAGGTTTTTGTGGTCGGTTAGGACGTCCACAGGGAATGCCGAGCCGTGTAGATGGTGACGCCAGATTTTGAGCGTGCAGATGACGGTGAGGAGCTCTCGGTCATATATGTCATAGTTTCTTTCGGCGGGGGAGAGGGATTGGGAGAGGTAGGTGCAAGGTTTGAGATCACCGTTGCCATCTGGTTGAAGGAGGATTCCCCCAGTTGCCCACTTGGAAGCGTTGGTGGAGATGGCGAAGGGTCGAGTGGGGTCGGGTAACTGGAGGACAGGTTCGGCGAGAAAGGCATTCTTTAACACTTGGAAGGCGGCTTTGCAAGATGTCAACCAGTTCCAAGGATGGTCCTTTTTGGTGAGGTCAAGGAGGGGTCGAGCGACAGTGGAGTAGTCCAGGATGAATCGTCAGTAGAAGTTGGCAAAGCCAAGGAAGGATCAGACGTCTTTGACTTTGGTGGGAGTAGGCCAGTCTGCAATTCCTGCCAGTTTGACGGGGTCCATGGCAAGCTCACCAGGTTTGACTACCATGCCGAGATATTCCACCTGAGCTGTAGCAAACTCGCATTTCTCGAGTTTGAGATGGAGGTCAAGCTCTTCCATACGTTTTAGGATGCGACGGGTCCATTCGGTGTGAGTTTGTTCGTCTGGGGAGAAGATGAGAAGGTCGTCCATGTAGATGACTAGCCACCCTTCAGCGATGAGGTTGTGGAAGGAGTTGTTCATGAACCATTGGAAGGTGGCTGGTGAGTTGGTAAGCCCGAAGAACATGACGGTTGGTTCGAAGCGTCCTTTATGTGTGACGAAGGCGGCTTTCCAACAGTCGGACTCCTTAATTCGGACGTTGTTATATCCCCATCGGATGTCGAATTTAGTGAAGACCTTTGCGCCTTGCAGGTAATCCATGAGGTCCGATATGAGTGGTAGGGGGTAGGTATCATGAACCATATGTTGGTTTAGGTATCGATAGTCCTGGCAGGGACGAAGTTTCCTGTCTTTTTTTTTAACAAAGAAGAAGGGAGACGATTGGGGTGACCTTGATGGGCGGATTTTTCCCAAACAGAGGTTTTCCTCCAGGAACTCCTCCATAGCTTTCTTTTCCTCTTCGGTGAGGGAGTAGAGCTTGGCGGATCTTGGTTTGAAAGTTTCATCCAACTCAATGGAGTGGTCGCAAGGTTGGGTCGGAGGGACGTGGTCAGCAGATTCCTTGGCAAATACTGATGCGAAGTCAGCGAATTCCGGGGGAAGTACGGTAGTCTTCTTTTCTGGGAGGGCGTGGATGGCTAAATTGGTGGCTGTGGTCAGTTTTCGGACCATTTCTGCCTCCTCCCAAGTTTTCCATTCGGAGTGAGTAGGGAACCTTCCCCCTTTGTCATAGTTTAGGTAGACGTAAAGGTCCTCGTCCCATTTTTCATCGGTGTTGATGTGTCGGATGTGATGGGAATCAGGGCGAGGCGTCTTTTGAGTGGCATGTTCCATAAGCCACTTGTCTAGCATTGGGTTAGACGTTCCTTGGGGGGAGCCTCTCGGTCCGGTTTCTGGTAGAGATTCCAACATAGGGAGGGAGAGCGTGTACGTTGGCCAGTCGATAGTGGGATTAGCTTTTTTAAGCCAGGTCATTCCTAGTATGACCGGAGTGTCTCCAAGGTGCATTACGCTGAATTCTTCAGAGTAGCGGAGGTCAGCTAGATGGAAATCTAGGGTGACAGTGAACTTTATTTCGCCACAGTGATTGGGGGTTGAATCGGCGTTTCGTACTGGGATGGGTTGAGAAAGTCGGGTCATAGGGAGTCGGTGTTTCTTCACGAACTCCCAGTCTATGCAGGAGCAACTTGCTCTGGAATCGAGGACGGCACAGGTTCTAACGTCTTTTGTTTTGGGTGCAAGGGTGAGAGGGAGAACAATGGCTTTTGATTTCCTTGCTACCAATACATGAGAGTTAGGAGAAGTCTGTGTTAGGGGAACTTCTCCTTTTAAAAAGACGAATCCCAGGTTCCGAATGTTACTCTTTTTACGTTCTTCCCTTTTTCCTCTTCTTCGTCTTCAATTTCTTGAAGTTTGGGGAGGTTGTCGGTTTTTACCCTTTTTACTTGCCGGGCTTGGGGGACGCCCTTGTTACTAGAGAACGTCGGACATTTGTTGGACATGTGTCCTGGTTGGCAGCAGCGGAAGCAGAGTTTCTTTTCAAAGCATCGTTTCCTTTCAGCAGGGGTTAGTTTGCCTACTCGGATAATGTCTACGTCCATGGCATCTGGGTCTCGAGTGGTGATGGTGGTTGCCTTTCCCTGGGCTTGGGAGAAGTAGGTGAACTTGGTCCGACTTCCGTGGTTGAATGCTTCAGCTCGTTCCCAGTGGGTGACAAAGTGTACTGCTTTGGTGTACCAGGATTCTATTTTCTCAGGGACAAAGTCCATGGCGAAAATCCGTTGTTGGACGGTTTCTGGAAGTCCTTCTGCGAAGAAGGCAATAAGGACGTCTTCTTCAGTTACTCCACTGATGGCTACTTGGTTTTTGAACTCGGCGATGTAAGTGTTGAGATCTTCAATTTTCCAAACCCTGGTACGTGCCAGCCAGTGGATGGCTTGGGCCTTGGTGTCTTTGTGTTCAAATGTGGCTTTAAAGTTGACTACGAATTCTACCCAGGTCCCAAACTTCCCATTGGCTAGGACCTTGGTTCGGAACGTGTTAGCCCAAGTTGAGGCTGATCCCTTGGTTATAAAGGAGAGGGCGAAGGCGATTCACTTATTATCATTGTTGTAGATCTCCTTGTTGATCATAAGGTAGATATCGACAGAGTTGAGCCATGGGACTGCCTTTGCATAGGTTCCATCGAAGTTGTCAGGTTTAGAGAGATGTAGTTCAGTAGGTTTGTTCGACATGGGGGATGGGGGATGAGAGAACGGAGGTGGAGTTGGTGGTCTGCGAGGTGGTTGGTTTCGTCTGGTATGCCACTCATCTCTTTGTTGACATAGTTCCTCAGTTTCTAGGTGAGGGTAGACCGGTTGTTGGGTGGTTGGGGTTGGGGATGGAGGAGTTGGTTCTCGGGAAAGGGAGAGTCCTGCTGAAAGATGTTGGGCAAGTTCGGTGTCCTCCTGTTGTTCGGCAACAGAGGAGATAGGTACGTCAGGGGACAGTGAACATCGTTCTTCGCTTGGTTGTGGATCAGGGTCAGAGTCGTCAGTATCCCCGGTGGTTTCTCGGGCTGGTCCGAGAAGGTTATCGAAGAACGAGGTTTGGCAAGGTTGGGGTGCTTGTGGCGACTGAGGTTGTCGCAACATCGAGGGGCGTTGGGGTGGGCGGTTGGAGGAAATGTTGGCAGCTTAGGCGGTGCTAGCCACAATAGTAGAACTTAGACCTTTTGTTATGCTCGATCCCAAAGGGTCGAAACATGAACTCGGCTGAAAGTCGAGGGCAAAGGCAGTTATCAGCAATCTGCTGTTAACAAGGCGAGGACGAAGGACGTAGCCTGCAGATGGCAGGGTCAAGGGTTTCTATCAACGAACAGTTGATGGTTTTCGAGGTCAAGGAGTCTTGCCTAGCAACACGCTAGCAAGGGGACGAGAGCAAGAGCAGAGTGCTCGGTCGAGTGTAGAGCGAGGACACGCAGAGGAAGCAAGTTAATTGCCAAGTAGGTCTAAGTTAGGTTGACAAGTAGACCTACGAGGGTTTTTATAGTACTTAGGGAAACAACAAGGTAAAATGAGAACAATGAGGGAACAACAAGAATTGGTAAACATATGAGTAAACCAACGAATGGCGAAAGGAACTCAGTGACTAATGATGGAACTACAAGTCCGATACGAGAGAATCGGACGAGGAGGCTAATGTTCAATAACTAACGGTAGAAGCGAAGTGGAAACAAGAGGAGAACACAGTAGAAACAAATGGAAACGAAAATGAAATGTAACAGTTTCCCTCATAGCCTCTCTGATCCTGTGCTCTGCTTAGGAGCACAGTGTCATATCCCATGCAACTCCTACCTCCAGATCCAACTCTGGCCCTGTCTCTCTTGAGCTCCAGTGTGTTCTTGACAAGTGCACACTCTAGACTCTCTGGACCCTGTACTTAGATAATTCCTTCTTACTATGCTTATGTTCCATTCTTCGCTTATCCTTGTACACTGCCTGTTTCCTTTATAGCCCCTCTGATCCTGTGCTCCATTGCTATCATCACAGCTCCAGCTTCAAGTTACTGCTTCTCTTACCAGTGCTCCCCCTCCATATATAAGACTCCATACTATGTTGTAGATACCTCACTTCAAATATCAACTAAGAGTCCCCCAGTCCTCTCTGACCCTCTGCTTGAGCCTTGACAGCTCTTCTCTGATCCTCCCTTGACCTTCATTGCTTGCAACAAGGTCACTCCAACCCTTGCCTGACCTTCTGTAAATTCAGGGCAACCAGACTTGTGACAGAGGTACACCATATATAGTGAAGCCAAAGCCCTGTTTGAACTCTGGAGTTCCAGAATTGTTCTTGGAGATATGATCTTAACACACAGCTCTGTTGTTACTACTCTGGCTCTGGCTCTGAGTTACTAGTTCTCATATCAGTGCTTCTCCTTCATATATAAGACTCCATAACTTGTTGTAGATATCTCAGTTCAAATATTGACTAAGACTTCCCCAGTCCTCTCTGACCCTCTGCTTGAGCCTTGATAGCTCTCCTCTGATCCTTTCTCAACCTTTGTTGCTTGCAACAAAGTCACTCTGACCCTTGCCTGATCCCCTGTAAATTCAGGGCTACTGGACTTGTGATAGAGGTGCACCACATACAGTGAAGCCAGAGCTTGTTACGTTTCATCCTTCTTTGTCTTATCATTCACTTTGTCATTGAACATTACTCTTCTTGTCTGATTCTCTTGTATTGGCCTCATAGTTCCCTCTTACTCATTGATTCCCTTTCACTATTGGTCATCTTACTCATATGCTTACTAATCTATCTTTACCCTTCATTGTCCTCATTTTATCCTGTTGCCTCTTGATGTACTTATATAAGAACCTGCTCATAGGTTTATCTGTCCTTAGCTTAGACCTACTCAGCAATCTACTTTGCTTCTCTCATTGCATGTCTCCGCTCTACACCTGAGTGAGTGCTTTGCTTATATCCTCATCCCTCTGCTAGCAAGTTGCTAGGCAGAATCCTTGAACCAAGTCTTCACCAACAAGTCATTGAGTGAACCCTTGACCCTGCCATAAGCAGGCAACGTCCCTTGTCCTCATCTTGCTGTAACCATTTGTTGACAGCATCCCTCATCCTCCATCCTTAGCTGAGTCCATGTTTGACTCTTTGGGATCAAGCGTAACAGAGCTCTGTCCAAACTCTGGAGTTCTGGAGTTACCCTTGGAGATATGATCTTGACAATGTCTATGAGCCATAAATCATGAGGTGATCCTTTGCAAAGTAGAGCATCAGAATCAAAATACAGAAATCTCATCAGGGGTTACTGTCTATTTCAGGTAGGTTGGCTTTGTAGAAAAATTATATATATAAAGTGTGTTCTACAAAAATGTTACAACATACTGTAATTTAAGCAATGGTGTGTCAGGATATGATTTTCAGCCTATACCCCTATCTATTCCTTTCCAGATCTTATCTTATCTTCCTTTATCTTATCTATACCTTGTTCCATTCCTGGTCCAGACTGCTCCCTGAGACATCATGCTTTGGTCAGCATTGCATCATTGCTATGTCACACCTACATCACTCCATTCTAGGGTGCAGGGCTTATCTGGGCTTAGGGTTGGTTCAGGGTCTTGCTTCTATTTAATCTCTGCCTATGCTTCTTATTCATTTCCACTGTCTTCTATTATTATAGAGTTTCTCATGGGTTTAGAGCATATTATGTAACTTACACATGTACAGTAGTATTTAACCAGTATTTGTAGGAAGTACCTACTTATACTTGGAATTCTCATCCTTCAGCTCTTATCCTCATAAGACATTAGTTGCCACAGGCCTTCTTTGGTTATTCATTTTGAGCTGCCCGAGATTGATCCCTAATATGGTGCTTGGCTCTGCCTGTAGGATAATCTACAGGTAATGAGTAAAGGTAGAAACTAGGATTTCACCTCAGTCTGATAGAAGCCAGGACTAACCATCACCTTGAGAATGAGCCCTTGTTTATGTGATTTGGGTGTCATGGGACTGAGATATAATTATATTAAAATGACATATCATTGGGACACTTTTTTGAGCAACATTTCTATTCTATAATTTTAGTATTTTGTATGCCCTCCCTTGGCCTTTCTCATTGCCTCTAGTCTTCTAGATATGCTTTCTATCAATTTGTACATATGGTCTATGCCACCTGAGATGGCCCTGGAATTCACCCAACTTGCCATACCATCAATTTGCTAACTGGCAGCCTTCTGTGAGTATCATCCTTCTAGCACCTGGGATCTGAGTGTTATCTTGTCACATTGGGTTTGTTCTAACATTTGGGAAATGCAGCTGATGCTTAGGTCCTACAGGTTTGTATAAATCATGGCTAGGAAACACTTTGTACCTTCACCCAAACCTGCTCTCCTCTTTTCTCCTTTCCCAAGCCAAATCACTTAGTGATGAGCAAAGATATGTAACTTGGATATACAGTGACTTCCAAAATTGAGTTAATGTTTTGAGAATTTGAAGTATTTATTATATAGCTCAGAAACAAAAAGAAATAGAGTCAGAGTGTAGGTGAGTGAAAGATAGTATGCACTCTTAGCTATGTGTTAAGAGCAACATTATGTAATTTAAATAAGTATCTATGGAGATATGGTCAATCCAAATTTATAAGTCATTGACTCAATTTTGTAATTATGTATGTAATCTATAGAATCAGCTAATTCTAGTACTTTATATGACTTTCTTTTGCCTTGATTACTGCTTTGGATCCTCCTAGGCATACTCTCAATCAAGTTCTGACACACCTCTGGATCTATATTTTTCCACACTTTTTCCACTCACTTCCAAATCTCCCATACTCCCTTGGCCCATTGTAGGAGTCAGTGGTCTCCTACAGTTGCAGACTACCATTTCTAGCCTGTTCAAGCATCCCTCAAGCCTCCTCATTGTGTCCTGAGTTCATTTGTACCATCTCAAGGTCAGTCCATTTTATTTTTGTTATATCTGCTCTCCAGACCATAGCATCTGATACCAGACTTATACAGTGGCTCAAATAAGTGTCCCAATGTTGGGCCATTTTGGAAAGACTTGATATTTGCAAGAGAACCAAAATATATCAGCTCCAATCCTTGCAGGGCCATCAATAGCCCTTACTCTGACCCTGAGGATAAGCCCTTAGTCATGTGATTTGGTTGCCATGGCACTGAGATATAACAATTTCAAAATGACATGTCATTGGGACACTTATCTCGAAATTTTGACACGGCTGTGCGGGCGGCTGTGCGACTGTCCAAGCGGTCGCGGTGGCACGGTCGGTCACGGGGGCAGGCGACCCCACACGTGACGTCGGATTCCGTCCTCCTGCCGTA
>JBBPMH010000398.1:0-29006 GCA_038090235.1 Pulveroboletus ravenelii
AAAGTTTTTGAACGGATCGGAAATATTCAGTGAAATCAATGAACTCGACATCGGGAGCTTGAACATCGGGATCTCGAGGAAGTTGCCTCAGGAGTGCTTGCGGATTACCCCAGGCAATCTGGGAAAATTGAACCAGGCTATCTAGGTAATCTTGTTTAAAGTCTTCCATGACAAGTGGTTTGCGACAAGACCTGTACCAAGTTGTAGGGTTTATAAGCGATGCCTAGTTGTTTTCACGTATTTATATGCTGTGCCAGCCACACTGTCCTTTTTTTAGACTTGAGATTTTTTTTTTTTAAGACAAGTGTTTATCATTACAGCTGTTTGCAAATCTATGTGGGAAATGCATCGAGGAAAGTTGCACGTCGGAGACAGCCGGGAAAGGACCCCAGGTGCAGCTGAGTGGGGTATGTGCAGTTGAATAAGTGTACTGCTAGAATCTATACTACCCACTTTACTGGCATGTCCGGACAACCAGGCACTCAACTCTCAGAGAGGCAGTATGCCTTTAATGTTGCTCTCACGGTCTACTCCATGCTCAAACAGTCATCAAAAAGTCAGGCTGCCATGAAGTGAGAGAAGTCTATCAAAACGAAGGAACTGCTCTTTGTGCTTGATGAGAACAACTACATTGAATTCCTTGAGAGCATTCTTGAGAAGCATGGAAAAACTCAATACAAGGTCTCTAGCAGGCAGCAGTTCTCTTTCAAGTTCATCATGCCAAAGATAAAGAAGTATGACTCCCCACTTTTTTTGCGACATGCTGCATAGCCTCACAATTTTTTTCTTAGCCAGCATGCAAGTGAGGCAATGGATGTAGACAATGAGTCGAACTACAAGCAAATGGTACAAAAGATTTCTGACATTGCTAGTGACCCTGGTATGATAAAGATCCTCATTGACATGAAGCACGTCAAGAAGCTACCATTGGATCAAGCTGGCAGTAATGCCAGAGACAAAGAATCTGGTTCTTCAGATGATAATGAGGTATTTATTTTTGCTTACAGTATCTTGTTTGATTTCTAACATGATCTCAAATGAGACCCCATCCCAAGTGGTTTTGGACCTGGACGTGCATCTCACTTGATAGCGCATGAAGCTTGCAAAGCTGTACAAGAATGCCCATGATGAAGGTCTTACATATGTCGGGTCATCAGGCACTGCTATCTCACTCACTCTGGCCATGGTACTCAACTGGGCTCGTGCTTTGGTGTGTACTCCATACTAACATTGTGTTGTTGCATGTGCCTTTTCGGGCCCATATTTGGGCAACAGTGCCACCTTACATAATAATAAAAATCACGCACTTTCCTTTTGACCACTTTCTATGCACTCTGTGCTACTGTTGTAGTCCTCAGACTACTCCTCTCTTTACTACAACAAAACGTTGTGCAGAAAGAAATCTAATTAGCCTGTAGGAAAATGGGCAGGCAACACTGAACATGCCGCCTAATATTCCATCATTCGATACCACCAACAAGGCATTGCTTTTACACCTGATGTGCAAGTCACAAGCTCAAACTGTTTCCCAGCCCCCGCCAACACTGAATCCTGTGCTGGATGTTAATATGCTTACATCAGTCATTCTTCTTCAGACGTTAGCTAATTCTGGCCTACTTTCGCAGTTCAAGACTCTGTCTACTCTGAGTCCCATTCCGGTTCCAACAACACCGAAATCCATCGCAAAATCTGTCTCATCTCCAATTCCATCCCCCTCCCAGCTCTTATGGTTCCTCAAGCATGCTGAAGAAGATCTCCATATATGTGATACCACTACATATGAGCGGAAACTTGCAGCACAGCACATTGGTCCCAATATCCTTACTGAAATTGATGACAAGACGCTTCAGGAGATAGGTATTCCAACTGGTAACATAATCCATCTGAAAAAGGGTTGCATGGTCTGGTGGAATGGTCCTGATGTGAAATGGAAGCATAGCAATACTAATCAGAGTTTGATGGACAGATTGAGGTCATCTACCTGTCTGTCACTAAAGAGGGTCGCTTACAAAAAGAGATACCATGATGGTGGTGGCTGCCGCTTCACCAGACCTCCAATGGTACCTGATGGTGGCAACACTTTGCCAAAGGACTATGATCTTTGGTATCAGTCTGTGGAACATAACATCTGGCTCCCTGTCCTGAGAGAATATATCATCTGTGAGGATGAGGAGGACTTGTCAAGTAGCTTCTTTTTGTAGTCAGACAATCTCTATATCATTGGCAATACCTGGTTGAAATACAGCAGCGTCATTGTGTCCTTCTCTTGTGTATGTTACAATAGTCCATCAGTCCATCATGCTTAGCATGCACCAAAAAAACAATGTTCTACAACAAACACTAGGAAGTCTGCACTACACAATATAACCCAATGCCCTAAAGTATCCTTCTGCCTTGTCTGGGGTGATGTTTTGACAAGCACGAGCAATTGTTGTCATTGAGAAGTTGTCAGGGTAGCACCGAAAGAATGCCTTGATAGAGGAGAATGCTTGTTTAATCAGATTATAATCAGGGGAGTAGGGAGGGAGGAAAATAAGCTTGCAGATTAATGGTCGTTAGCATATGAAAAATGATGTATTGATGATGTACGGTACATGTCTTTGATAAGTGTGCGGACCTCCTCACTGTGACGTATGTGGCAATTGTCCATGACAAGGACACTGCAAGGACCAGGATACAAGTTAGTGAAAAGCATCTACACCAAAGATATGTAAGTCTGTGAAACCCATGTAGAACAGAAATACGTACCACATGCTCTTTGAGAAACCTCAGGAAGCGCTGACTGTCAACCGGTCCTTCAACAATGTCATATGCGATAATGCCATTGAGAGTGATAGCAGGAATGATAGAAAACCTTGTTCCACGCACAAAGCACCTTTTGACACAGCAGTGAACACCTCTCAATGACCGCCCATGTTGGTGGGTAGATGTTCACTTATCTTTGGCAGCTTTGTCAATAAAAACGAGCATATTTGGATCTGGTACTTCAGTGGCAATGCGATTCATGTACAATGCATGTGTTTCTTCATTCTGTTCTGCAGCTGAGCAAGAAATGACCTTCCAGGTGATGCAAAGACATTGGAGTGCTCGAAGAAGGGTAGAGGGCATAGCATGTTTGTGATGCTTGGCCCAAAGTTCATGCTGAAGCTCATCAAGGTAGATGGTGCCATGGTGCTGGATGATGGTGAAGATGAGAGTAATATCTGCAAAGCTAAGAACTTGCCGGCACCCGGTAAAAAGAGAATATCTGGAGGAGTTGGTTACTGTGCCATATCTTGCATACAAAGAGAGGGTTTTGTATGTGACAGATCTCCTTGATGCTATGGTTTTTACAGTGCAAGAGTGGGATCTGGGATTTGATGTCTGAAGAAATGGCATGACGGGGCCCAGGCATGGCGGCAACATAGCGCAAAACCAACTGCACTTACTCAACTGCATGTGCCCACTCAGCTGCACCTGGGGTCCTTTCCTGGCTGTCTTCAACATGCGACTTTCCTTGATGCATTTTCCACATAGATTTGCAAACAGCTGTAAGGTAGTTCAAATCAGCCATGGGTCACATACTAGGTGGACCTAGGTCACACTGCATTGCTGCAGTATGATGTGATTCAAGTGGAGATTGAAGCATGCCTCCTGCACAGACTCTATGCTGCTCCCCTTGACTCCATGTGCTTGTCGAATCTCATATACTGGTGATGACCAATGCAGGCAAACCTCGTCTTCCCCCCCCTCAGGCTCCTGTGCCTCAAGTTGCCCATCAACCTTGAGTTGTCAAGTCTAAAGGCAAGGCAAAAGCTGTTTTGGCTTCTGGCAGCAGCAATGCTCTCACAACTCCTCCAGCTGTAGAAGGCCCTTTCCTGAGCCCTGAGACAGACATGTCTGGGAACAAGATTCAGATCAAGTGGGAGCCTTATTCCCATCTCACGGAACAACTACTAGAGTGGCTATGGACCAATCCCACAGATCATGGGATACTCTTCAATGAAAAGGCACAAGGAAGTCGTGATGGGACATTAGCAGCTGTGAAGGCTGGCTTTTGCAGAAATAAAAAAGATATCAAGAGTGTGATTGCAAAGGCAATTTTTGAGGACAATCTGATATATGGTGCTGCATATGTGGTGAATCCAGAGATGTTTGTGATGGCTATAACTAGTCATCTTGACATGTAAGACTCCTTTGTATCATTATCCCTCCTGATCTTTCTAGTCTGATGTTTTACTAGGCTGAAGAAGTGCTACCAATCAAAAGCCCTCATGATAAAGTCAACTAGCCAAGGTATCATGCCTAATGATCCACAATATAAGAATCTTCTTGGTACATTCTTCAATTGACTTTGATCTTGATGTGTGCATCTCTAATGGAATTTTTTCATATAGAAAAAATCATTACTGAATTTCCCTACTGGCATGAATGCAATCATATGTGGCATGGTAACCCTATGTTTGATGCATGGCAGTTCAACAGTGTGCCCAGTATCAACTGGACTCGTGATCTATTTGCAAATATCAGTCAAGGAGGCACTACCACTGCTGCTGCTGCTGCTGCCACTTCTGAGCAACAGCTGTTGACTGCCGATGAAGACCAGGAACTTGATGGCTTGGAGGATGAACAGCATGATTGCAATTTTGAGGACAATCCTGGTAACAGAGTAGCTGCTACTGTACTAGATGATGACAATATGCTGGGCAGCGCTGTTGATGAACCACAGGATATCTGTCATGCCCCAGTCAAGTCCATCTTTGAGATGGATGAGATGTCTGTCGATGATGATTGTGTGCAGCTATATGACGATCAGGGCAGAAGACTTCAAGATATATCCCCTGATGCCCTATTGGAAACATTCAATGACAATGTAAATATGTTGCCCTTAAGACCTGCTCATCTGAGAGTATGTTAACTTTATTTATATGTTAGTATTCTGATTAAAGTGTATTTATTTATTTAGGTTTCTAGTCTCACCACTGGTCCTTCAAGAACTCCACTCTGTGATAGTCATACTATGTTTCATACATCCCCATATGTGCAAGCACCACTCTCTCATTGTTCAACTTCCTTCTCCTCCACCTCTCAATTTTCAAGTCCAGGCCCTTGCTCTCATTCTGTCACTTCCCAGACTAGCTTGTTAAAGGGAAAGACATCTCTTGCACAGTTACAAGCAGACCATGAAAGCCAAATGGATATGCTGAGTAGTGGTATGTCAGAGAACTGCTATGTTGCCTCAATCTCCCGGAATGAGTGTAAGATGGCTAAAATACAAGCTCATATATGTGACAAGGAGATTGCACACCTTGAGTCACAGGGTGACAAAGAATGCTTAGAGGCTATGAAAGCACATGAGCATTCAATGGAGAAGAAGTGGCTAAAGATTGAGGCAATGTGGGAGGAGGCAAAGGTCCTTGAGTTGAAGGTTAAGTTGGTGAAGCTTCAGAAAGCTGGTGATATCACGACCAGCACCACAACTGTGCCTGATATGTCAGGCTAAATACTATCACACCATTATTTGCTGCTAATTGTTTGTCTCTACTAGCAGGTTTTCATGTTGTCAATCTCTTTTCTGTCATAGTGGTATGCACATTACCTTTTTTCTTACTACTTGCCTGCCTTTCTTTTTTTCCGAATAGCTATTGTGTTATGTTCTATGTACCACTAGATGCTATGAATATATTCTATTTGACAAAGTTGTTCCATTCTCCAAGTTATATATACTTATGTTTACAGATACAGACCAAGTTCAGTGTTTAGCTGCTCTATCAAATGATTCCGAAACTGCTGTCCTTCTCTGGAGGGTGCCGTTTCTTCTGGCACAAAATGTTCATTCTCTGGTTCAAACCATTCTGCTGCCTCTCTCCTTGCCCATGCTAATGATCCAACATGTCCTAACTCATCTTTTCACAGGCTTTCAAAATGGATTACATGTTATGAAGGATCATATAACATGTGATCCAGTATGTTGTGACATGTATATAAGTCCCTATTTGTTCTGATTCAGAGGTGCAGCTCACGCAATGACTGGAAACGACCCTTTAATGCAGTGAATGCATGTTCTACCCATACACAGATCTATCAAGTGAGTTACTCTTAGTGCTTGTTAAATTTAAACTAACAAACCTTTGACAGGTACTGGTTATAATGATTTTGCTGACACAATAATCGACCACTTTGTGGCTTCTTGAATGGTACAACACACCACTGCTCACTTGGATACGCTAAGTCTCCCCACACCCAATGACCAGGAGGAACAGTCATTCCAGCGCTACTTGCTATTTTGGTCCCTTGAAATGTGTATGCATCATGTATGCTTCCTGGATGCCCAAGCCCATAGTCAACAATCATCAAGTTGTGTGGCATGATACTTGCCTGATTAGGTATGTTAGATGATTCGGGTCCAAAGATAATATTCCATAACTTATGAATCTGTCAATTTAGCGAAAATTATGCTTTTCAATCATAGAATCCATTGCTAAACATCCCTGGCTGGGCCCACAAATTGATGGGTGTACCATCTACTGCAAACACTCCATTTCGCCAAGAATGGCAAGTACTTTTTGTGACGAAGGCTCATGCTTGGCACAGATGATGGGATCCTACTGGTGGTATAGTGATAAACTTGTCATGGCACTCAAGTAGTGCGCCTGTGAACTGGTGTGTACAGTTTAGCACTGTTCCAACACTAACACCTGCCCATTGGGATATGTCCTTGGGCAAGCAAGCATTTCCATAGTGACCTGTGCGAACTAAAAAAATCACCAATTGGATTGAAACAGATAATTGCTGTTTATTTGAGTGATTGTGGAATATAGGATGACCAGAGATCTCATCCAGAATGTCATCAAATATTTGTGGATTAATGCATACTTTCTTGCAGAACAGATGTGGCCAATGGTGAGCGAAATGGCCAAGAAGGGGGAGCTGGGATGCGCGCATCATCTTTTCCTCTGGCCGCTACAAAACCTGTGCCTTGAGCACTTCATCTTTCAACACTGCAAGCATATCAAGCATTCCTCCATATTGTAAGTCAATTTCTGCTGACATCAACATGGAGCTATCTGATTGTGATATGGAATCAAGTGACATAGCACTGAGCACTGAAGAATCAGTCGATATTGAAGACAAGACCATTGGACTATCCCTATCAGAGTCATTGCTGCTTCCCAGCAATGTATCTGTCCATTTGCTTTCATCTGTGAGTTGTGATTCACTGCTATCATCAAGAGCAACACTAATTTCTTCATTCCACTGCACAGCAATTGATACTGCTTGCTGGTGGAGCACATTGAGGAATTGTGTATGGACAGAAGTGTGTGGCATGATGGAAAAGGGTGTTAAAGATATTTGTTCACTTTTCAAATGTTTCGCAGCGATATATAGTGGATAAAAATGCTATCTATTTGATCAATGATATATTTCTATTTATACATTATTCTGAAGGTAGCGCTTTCTAATCACGGAGTTTCAAATGCCAGAGCCTGCTGAGCTGAGTCTTGACTTTAGCTAGACCTAGCTGAGGTCTAATCAAGATTTAGGTCTAGCTACACCTTATTTGAATACCCTTATTATGTAGCAACTGACAGAGCTAGCCCTACATAATACACTAAGGTGGCCATCTAAGACAACCGGTCTGAGGAAAAATGCTCTTACACACGCCCTATTTTCATAGGGGGTGTGAGGCTCTGTGCACTATCTGGTGTCCCCAGTCAGACAGGAGGCCAAGATAGGTTGATATCCACTAAAACCTCAAGGTTGGTGACCCAGTTTGGGGGCAGGGAAGGCAGGTCTGCGAGGATGGGGGACCACGTTTGTTCAACTTTGGTTCGGGAGAGGTTTCGCCTGGCCAATTTGGCTAGCTGCCAGTCGATATTGAGTCTAGAGGTGATGGCATTTGTCCAGCGTGTAATTATGGTGGCCCAGTCATGGTTGTGACCTTCAATGATGTGGTCACAGTGGAGAGACCATATTAGGTGGGCTGATTCGGAAAGCAGAATTCGTTTAAGCCTTGCTGCTTCTTTTTGTGCAGCTGTGGGGGGATCGCCACCAGTTTGTTTTGGGGTGATGTTGCCACAGCCAAGGAGGGGACCAAGGGTGGGGGCAGTCCAGTCATTGTCACTGGCCAGCCAGGACCAGTGTGTTAAGTTCCATATGAGCGAGATAGTGGTTGTGGAGCAGTCTGTCAGGATATGTTCAAGGAATTCAATCTCGGCAGTGCAAGTAGTGCATTTTGCGCAGTTCTCATAGCGCAGGATGTTAGTCCAGAATTCCCCAATTCATAGGGAGCCTGAAATGGCATGGTACAGGAAGTCTTGCACCAGCTGTCAAATGTCAGGGTATTGTAGGTTATTCCAGAGAGAGGAGTCCAGTTTTAGGTTACCTGTGGCTGCCTGGACAGCATATCTGGTGATGTCAAGGTTCATAAGGGCTCTCCTGGAGTAGGTCAGTGTGTGGGGGGATCTAATCTTCTCATAGGCTAGTTGTTGGGTGAGGGAGGCAAGTTTAATGCCATGCAGCTGGAAGTTTTCAGATATGTCACAGTTGATATCATTGGGGATTGCTTTTCAGGCACCTTGTTTGGCTAGATCATCAGCTTGTTTATTCCCTGGGTCATTGGTGTGGCCTTATACCCACTTAAAGTGGGTGGGGGCAGCATGGCAGTGTAGGTGGTATGCTGCTACTTGGAGCCAGTCAGCGTTTGTGACACCAGTCCAGCCTTGGTCTTCCCAAGGTCCTAGATGCTTTGTTAGGCTATCAATAGCATATCTGGAGTCTGATACAATGGTTAGGGGACAGGTTGGGTCGGAATCTTGGAGGGCGACCATGATGGCAGCTATTTTACCAACTTGATTGGATTGGCAGGTACCCAGGACTTTGATGGCTTTATTTCGTGGGTCTGCTTCTCCAAACCAGACACTGCTACCACAGGCAGTGTCCAGTTTGCTATTGTTCAGGCAGCTTCCGTCAGTGTAGATTATGGTTGAGTCTATCATTTGTCCCTGCTCATGTTGGGGGTTGGCCAGGTGGTAGGCAGGTGGCTGGGTGTCTCCTGGGGTCTCAGCCAGGACATGGAGGCACTCTTTAAGGGAGTGGCACATGGTTACAGTTGGATCAAAGAGTATCTCATTGCCATTCTCAATGATTGCCCATTGGTTTTTTTCACACCTTCAGTGGGTAAGTGTGAGTCCATCTTTCGGTGGGTGCAAGATTAAGTTGTATTTGTCCTCTGTCAGGCCTGTGATGGTGCGGGCTGTCATGGCACACTGGTGGGGGTTTGTGCAGTGTCACTGGCAGTCCTTTTTGCAGGCCGAGCAAGGGCAAGTCACTGTGGGCCCATGGGCAGTGTCAGTATTGTTTAGCCATTGGCAGGCCTTTACAAGGTCATACATGTGGGTCATGTTATAGTTGGTGCATAGGCATTCAGTTCTCTTCTTATGGTACAGCTGAGGAGGGACTCTGAGGTGGTGCCAGGTGGGCATTTGGCATTTCTGTTACAATTTGGTCGTACATACACGGGACCCCTATTCTTTTTCCTAAACAACCCCTCTGGTTCACCACTGGAACCACCACCCTAACACTGCCGGACCATTCACGACCACAACAGCCACCCTTGGTCCCCGTCATTCCTGGCAGTGAGGTCCAGAAGGTTGATACCCCCTGCCATTTTGGGTTTCATCAGACTATCTAGACTCAGTCCAGGGGGGGGTTTGTGGCCATCCCAGAGGAAGTTGCAGATGGTGGAGTTCAGGGATTTAATGACAGTGGGTGGCATACCTTGTGCTTTGGTGAGGAATTGGGTTATATACCTACCACTATTTGGATAATCAGTCACTTTGCATCTAGGGTGGGTCTTGAGAAGGCCCAACGTTCAAGGGTTGCCTTAATTTTGTCCAGAATCAGGGACCAAGGCTGTGCAGGTTCTATCATATTGCCTATCCAGACACCTAAAACTCATGTGGGGGCTCCGTCCACTGCAATTCTGATATGGGGAGGGAGCAGAGGGTTGTCAGGGTGGATTTGTTGTGAGTGGATCAGTCAATGGCAGTGCATCTCTGTGCTGATTGGTATTATCTTAGTTTTCTCAAGGTTAAATTTAGCTCCAGAGGCCAGACACCATCGTGTCAGGAGGTGCTCCAGGGTAGAGTAACTGTCAGTGGAAGAGAGGAAAACAGTGGTATCATCAGCATAAAGGTTGACTTTGATAGAACGGTTGGTGTTGGGGATATCAAACCCCTGGAGGGCGGGGGTGTTTCTAATATGAGCGGCGAGGGGCTCAATGGCCAGGTCAAATAGAAGGCATGAAAGGGGGTTGCCTTGTCAGACACCCCACGTAACTAGATAAGCCTCACTGATGATGCCATTAATGATTACCTTAGTGTGTGCATATTTGTACAGTGCCTTGACAGTGGATATAAAGACCACAGGTAGTCTAAATGCCCATAGTGTGTCTAGCAGGTATTTGTGGTCAATCTTATCATAGGCTTTTTCTTGGTCTAATGCTACTATCACATCATTCTCCTCCATATAGTTGGCATAGGTGCACATGGTTTCAGCTAGCTGAATGGGGTCGAAGATGGAGTGGTTGGGCACAAAGCCCGATTGGTCTGGGTGGAGGAGGTGCTGGGCATAAGGGGCCAGTTGTAAGGCGAGTGCTTTTGTCATTATTTTGTAATCGGTGTTGAGGAGAGTTATCAGCTAGTAGTTTTCAACTTGGGTGTGGGTTTTCTTTTTGTATATAGGGCACATCCAACCTATTAAGAAGTCAGCGGTCTCATTGATCTCCTGCTGCTGTATGTTATTGTATACTGTCATGAGACAATGGATGATGTCAAAGGAAGGCTTTCATTGTTCAGTCAGTTGGAGGTGGCGGTGGTGGTGGAGTTTCCACAGTTCATAGGGAAGGCCATCAAGGCCGGTAGTGGTGCCATTTTTGGAGAAGAGGAGGGCAGTGGTGACAAGGTGTGGGGTAAGGAGTTCATTTATGTTGGCCTCTGGAGCATCAAGTTTTTGTGAATCTGGGATTTGGCGTAAGGCCTCTGTGATAGCAGCCTGCCTTTCTGGATTATCATAGGGCAGGAGGTGGTGTAGTTGGAGCCCACTATGGTATCGATAGGCAATGTCAGCCTGTCATATCCCGTGCAACTCCTAACTCCGGATCCAACTCTGGCCCCATTTCCTCAAACTCTGGTGCATTCTCAACGAGCATGCACCCTAGACCTTCTGGACCTTGTACTTAGTAATTCCTTCTTACATTCCATTTCTCGCTTAACCTTGTACACCACCCGTCTTCTCCATAGCCCCTCTGATCCTGTGCTCCACTTAGGACACAGCTCCATTGTAACTACTCCATCTCTGGCTCTGAGTTACAGGTTCTCGTACCAGTGCTCCCCCTCCATATATAAGACTCCATATCATGTTATAGATACCTCAGTTTGAATATCAACTAAGACATCCCCAGTCTTCTCTGATCCTCCGCTTGAGCCTTGACAGCTCTCCTCTGACTTCTCTGCTGACCTCTGTTGCTTGCAACAAGGTCCCCTTTGATCCTTTGCCTGACCCTTCATAAATTCAGGGCAACTGGACTTGTGACAGAGGCACACCACATACAGTGAAGCTGAAGCCCTGTTCGAACTCTGGAGTTCCAGAGTTGTCCTCAGAGTCCATTCTTAACACAGCCATATCATCCAATCATTGGGTCAGTTTACCAGTATCAGGGTCCTATAGGGCATAGATCATATTGCAAGGCTTGTGGGGGGTATTGGCACTTGACCAGTATTTATTTAGTTGTTCACCCTTGTCAAATCAGCATGCTTTTGCCTTTGCAGTTATATTCCAGTTGAGCTTATGTTTCAGGTGTTGGAGTTCTTGTTGCAGTAGGGCAAGGGATGCTCTGGTACTCTCATGGGTGTCGATGTCAGTGCTATTTTCTAGTGCATGGATGTCTTTTAGGAGGGCTTTCACCTTATTCAACATGTGGCTTGTCTGGTGTTTGGCAGCTCGACGTATTATAGTTGTGATTTGCTGCTTGAAGAGTGCCCACTTCTGTTATGGCTCAGTAGGGTTGGTGTCACTTGGGGTAAGATCCTGTTGTAGCTTGCAGCCAATGGATGCAATCTGTTCTACTAGGTTCTTATCCTGCAGGAGGGCTAGAGGCATGGTCCAGCATCCTGGGCCAATATGCAGGAGGTTTGGGGGGCTGAGGCGCACCAGGACCATTTTATGGTCTGAGGGGAGTCCGAAATCTGTAAGTAGAACAGAAAGGGGATGTGGTTCTGAGATGTTGGAAGCAATCAGCACTGAAGTAAGGTTAGGAAATGGAGGAGCATGATGGTAAGTACCTTGTGTGCTATTTTGATCTGATTCCTGGCACTCTGGTACATGGTGACTGACCACAACTGACCATGACTAGTCAGAGTCCGATAGGAGTGCTCAGAGGTAGCAAAGTGCATGGGTATACCCTGGGGTATCTGAGCTGATACCCACACCCATACCCCCCAATATACTCACACCCACAGTGTGGGTGTGGGTTTACTTGTGGGTATGCAATGCACTGACCCATACCTATATCCATGCATACCCATCACCAGATCCTGGGTGTGTATTGCAATATTTGCAGTAATTAGTGTAGTCCTGTTTTGCACAAAACACAGTCACCAATTAGCTTGCCTTCTGCTGCTGCCATGTTTCAGGATCATCCTGACCACCATAGGCTGCTTGCAAGATGGGCTCTTGGACTCCACATGTGACACATAACATGTGCTGCAAGATTGTCACAATTTACTATTCCAAATGTTCATGAGGCTGATCTTGCAAGACCCCACTCACTGCAGCATTGCAAGTTATCAGCCAGTAAACCACCAGGTGACTCCCAGTCCACTTTTTGTCTTACTTTTTGGTTACACAAGCATCACTCAGGCTGCAGGTTCTGAATGGTTCCTCAACAAGGCAGCAGAAATGTATGAAGACAAGAGTTGCAGTAATCTAGTGATGCTGATGTTGAAGCTTATCCCAACTTTACTAAACTTGCAAAAGCAACTTGATAATCTTACAGAACTCAGCTCGCTTCTGGATTGCAAGACACCCCACTCAAATCAATTTGCATCAGTGTTGCAAGGCCATTCCAACAACAATCTTGCAACTTGCATGCCAGCTCCATCAAACTTGTATGACTTGGTTTCCCTTCTGTGTTGCAAGACCATATGGATGATCTTGCAAGTTGGCCAGTGTTAAGACTGTCTCACCCTCATCACCTGCAAAATTGTCTGACATTCTTGCAAGACTCTGCCCACCTGCTAATGTCAAGCTCACTGGTGTTGCAAGATGATTTCTGCATCCACCCCTATGACCACTGGGCTGAAAGAGCTCACTAGGAGTCTACAATGGAAAAGTGGACACAGTGATCTTTGCAGTGAGGTACTAGTGGGTGATCATGGCAAGTGCGATTACTGTTATGTTTCACTTTTTATCTTGACTTGTTTCCTTTCTTTTGTCATTGGACCTTACTCTCCTTGTCTGATTCTCTCGTATCGGACTCATAGCTTCACCATTAGTCACTGAGTCCCTTCTGCCATTCGCTGGTTTACTCACATGTTTACCAATCCCTGTTATTCCCCCGTTGTCTCTGTTTTATCTTGACATTCTCAAATGTACTATAAAAACCCCTTGTAGGTCTACCTGTCTCTTAACTTAGACCTACTTGGCAATTCACTTGCTTTCTCTGTGTGTCCTCGCTCTGCACTTGACTGAGCGCTCTGCTCTTGCCTTTGTCTCCTTGCTAGCTAGTTGCTAGACAGGATCCTCAACCTTAAGACATTGTCGACTAGCTGTTGAAAGAACCCTTGACCCTGCCGTTTGCAGGCAACATCTCTCCTCCTCATCCCATTGTAGCTATTCGCTGACAATGTTCCTCATTCTCGATCCTTAGCCAAGTCTGCGCTTCAACCCTTCGGGATCAAGCATAACAATTACAGGACAGGTAAGGGCTGCTTGTTGTATCTGAGACTGCAGGCTCTGGACGATGTACATATCTGTGTCATAACCACATCATGAGTACTGTCCCCAACCTTATAAAACTGCCCAATGTTCTATATTCAGCTCATTTACCGTGTTCCAAGACCTCCGATATTGCAACAGACTACACACCACAACACTTCTATACTGTATTGCTACCATTATTGATTATTAAGTAATATATCTAGATGTGAAACTCATCTCCCCTTCTATGCTCAAGCCTAGCACATCCTTTCCAAGCTGAATGTACCTCTGTGTATCTTGCTACAACCAAGAAAAATGCCTTGCCAACCCATTCCTGAGAGCTCCCTGTTGTAAGGCATATGCCTTCAGCCCCTCCTCAAGTGCCAGATCATTTGTCTGGACAGAGGCTTGCTTTGTCAACCACCAGGTTTCTTGCCAGTGAAGAAATTGTAGGACTCTGCACTGTTCCTCAACCAAAAGCTCTACCTCCTCTGCCCATCAGTGTGCCTGAGCATGAGTTTTGCACCATGCAAGATGTATAGCTGTGGCTCAAATCAGTGAGAGTTATGTGTGTTACTATGGCAGTATGACATACCATTGTGCACATCTTGACCATTGTCTCCTTCAACAGTTTCTTCACCATACCCACACACCAACCAAATCCAGGAGAGATGTCTCCATCCCTCACTTGAGCAGTCAGAAGTGCCATCTGTTATTGGATGTATATCAGCATCTTCGAGGAACTGGAGAGTGCCTTTCCACCCTGTCTTGGAGAGGATTCATGAAAGCATTAGCAAAGCACCATAGGTGGCCTGATATGTGGCAACACTTGCATTGACTTTTGCATCAATGGACTTCAAACTGTTTCATGCATAAGTGTTTGTACCTTGTCCTTGCAGAAACCTATCTTTGAAGCGTAACATATGTGAACAAGAATGCAAGGCCTGATGGAGTTCCCCAAGAGTGTCATGAGCCTGACCTATTCGAAGCTGCCATTCGATTTCTTGCAAATTTTTGTCGCATGGTATCTGGTGTCCCAGTGCAGATGGTAACAGCAAGGGAAAATCTTGTGGCTGTTGAACACCCTGATGGTCACCTGCATGCTTGGCTCAAAGAGATACAATACATGGCATATACAGGGTTTGGACATGTTCCCAAGCTTCAATACACCTCATAAGAACATTGCTCCATTGCTGAAGCTTTGTCTTTTGTTGATCACTTGCATGTGTACCAAGATTCTTGACATCATGTCGAAAATGGCGGCTTAGAATAAATTTTAGTTATGAATGTACTGATGAACTTGAAACATCAGATCGAGTCACTCACAATTGCTCCTCTAAATCAAGCCCGGTGCCAATGAGAATGCTTGGAGTGATGTCAGAATGGATTGGGGCAATATTTGACTCATCAAAGCATCAAGTATTTTCTTTGGCTAACCATAGATGTACACTTGCTTGAGTGACAGCTACAAAACATAGAAAGGCACATTCAGGACAACACAATGCCACCATATATGTATATGGTACATTACCATTAGACTTGACTTTGAATGGGTTTGGCCTGGACATATCATTCTCCCAAGCCTTGACATCATCCTTCCATTGCATAAGTTGCTCCCTATATTGTCCACTGGTGAGAGATGCCTCAAATTCATGAAGATCTTCTTGGTGCTCATTCCACTCAGCCACTGCTTCTTTTAGTTTAGATAGGATAGATTCTCCTGTGTAATGGCTGATTAGGCTGTCATGGCACAATACTTGTGATTCACTTACCAAGACTAATAATTTTTTTCCAGTTTCCATTACCAATGAGGTCATCAAGGGTATTGTGGTGATGGCCAGATCCCATTTCTTTCATACTAGAAGCAGCAGCATTGAGGGTTGACCACCCACATTCTGGTGCCTTGCCATCTGTTTGGCCAACACCCTTGATGAAATTGAATGAATATTTCCACTGACATTCAGTGACATGAGCAGGGAAATGGAACTTCGGAACAAAAAAGGTGGTTGTTTTCACCTTGTAATGGAAACATATTGGGTTCAGGAGGATCTTCATGTGCTCCCAAAGATGATGACTCCACTGACAAATGATATCATATGAGACATTCAAAGTTTTGAGGGGTGTATTCCTTAAGACTGAGAAGAATAGATAATCCATGTTGACATAGTGTTATGCTTGATCCTGAAGGGTCAAATATGGACTTGGCTAAAGGTTGAGGATGAGGGGGATGGTCAGCTGATGGCTACCATTTATTGGAGAATGAAGAATGTAATCTGTGACTTGCAGGGTCAAGGGTTTGTCCAGCAACTAGGCAATGATGGTTCAAGGTTATGGATTCTGCCTAGTGACTTGCTAGCAGAGAAGATGAGTGTATGAGCAGAGCACTCCATCAAGTGTGGAGTTGTCATATCCCGTGCAACTCCTAACTCCAGATCCAACTCTGGCCCTGTTTCCTTGAACTCTGGTGTGTTCTTGATGAGCGCACACTCTAGACTCTCCAGACCTTGTACTTAGTAATTCTGCCTTATGTTCCATTTCTGGCTTAACCTTGTACACTGCCCGTCTCTTCCATAGCCTCTCTGATCCTGTGCTCTGCTTAGGAGCACAGCTCCATTGTAACTACTCTACCTCCAGCTCCGAGTTACTGGTCCTCGTACCAGTGCTCCCCCTCCATATATAAGACTCTGTATTATGTTGTAGATACCTCAGTTCAAATATCAACTAAGACATCCCCTGTCTTCTCTGACCCTCCACTTAAGCCTTGACAGCTCTCCTCTGACCCACTCTTAACCTTCATTGCTTGTAACAAGGTCACTCTGACCCTTGCCTGACCCTTAGCAAATTCAGGACACCTGGACTTGTGACAGGGCGCACCACATACGGTGAAGCCAAAGTCCTGTCTGAACTCCAGAGTTCCGGAGTTACCCTCAGAGTTCTGTTCTTAACAGGAGTGAAGACACACAGAGGGAAGCAATGTAGATTGCCAAGTAGGTCTAAAGTGAAGTACAAGATACCTACAAGGTGGGTTCATATAGTACAGGAGAGACAAACAAGTAGTAACTGAGGGATACAAGGGCATACAGAGATTGGTGAGCATATGAGTAAGACGATGAATAGCAAAAAGAGCTTGATGACTAAGAGTGGAGCTATGAGCCCAATGTGAGAGAATCGGATGAGGAGATAAAGTCCAGTGACAAAGCAAGTGACAATAGAAGCGAAGAGGAAAAAGAGAATGAAATGTAACACATAGCTAGAATTTAAGGAATGAGTATCATACACAGAGGATCATGATCACATACTGCTCTCCCTTCTGCAGATTGCCAGCACCTCCTGGAAGCTTCATTTCATGACACACATAGCAAATAGTGCCAGTGCCCATTGCCACCAGACCCTTCGAAAATTTCATGTTGGCGCTGTTTACAGCATCATGGCTCAAGCAAATGCTTTTCTATATCAGTAATCAGCTAGATTCCAGTTAGTTAATGTATGACCTAACCTCTTGACAAGCATTGGAATGCTCATTTAGGTGCAACTTATATGAGAGTTCCTCTATGAAGTATGACCAGCCTCTACTAAGGCTTGGGTCAACTGCATCTTTCAACACTGTTCTTTGCTTCAGCCGGAAGTTGGCATCCATGGTGATGAACAATGCATATAACTATCTGCAAAGAGTCAACAGTGGTATGTGCATAAATTCTTTTTGCTTACTTTTTATCTTTTGGCACTTTATCCCAGCCCTTGGGAAAATTCCTTCTGGGTTGGGGACAAGCAGGGCAGAGAACACAACATTCACCCTCTCTAGTGCCCTCTGCTTCACTAGGATCATGACCTTGTGCTGATTGTTTCAGCATTTTCAGATGGTGCCACTGCCGTGCAATTCACATGAAGTGTTCATAGCGATCCTAGAAGTGTTGTGAGTTCTGATCTCATCAGGCCCACAAGTGATTACTTACCTTTGGAAAAGATAGGCCTGTATTATTGTTATGGCAAGTGAGGGAATTGTAGTAATGGTGTGCTAATACCTTTGACTTGAGGGAAAGGAGGTGGTATTCTTCTAAGAGGCTGAATGTGGCAGCAGTGCATGGTTTGTCTGTAGTCACTGGGAACAAGCAATATTGAAGTAATTGCTGAGTAGATGTCTCTGCAATTTCGCAACCACAAAGTTGCAGAGTTACTGCATGGATCCCGTTGCTATGGATAATAATGAAATCATCTGAACGAGGGACTTTGGGCAAGCAACATGCCTCACTGGGCAGATGACTGAGCTGGATAACTAAACCAGTTTCCTTGAGTGAAGTTCGGAGCCAGTAGGATCCTTGCCATTCCTGAGTGGGCACAGTCAAAGACGGCATCTTCTGCATGAAAAATGAAGCTTACCCTGATGTTGTGCAGAGGTAGACTTGCATGTCTTGATAAGATGCAGTCTTTACAGTAAAGGCCAAGTGATAGACAGTCGAAACAATGGTATATTGTAGGCTGGATCTTGTATATAGTGCATGTGGTAATTCCATACTGTCTCTCAAAACGGATTAGCTCATGAAGGAATTCTTTACAATCATTATTCATCCAGCTGAGAAGCAAAAAGTCCTGGAAGATTTAGGTAAGTCAGGGGGACATAATTTGAACCTAAACTCACAGATACTGGGAACTGCTTTGGAACGTCATCAAGGATACTGAGGTCAATACTATCTGGAAGGTTGTCAATGCAGGCAGGGATGGTTGATGAGCTGAGGAGCGGGGATTGCAATGGAGAAGCAATCTCAATGAAATGGGAAGCATCAGAAGCCTTGTAGAACTTTTTACTCAGATGTAGCTGGCCCAACTCATCTGATTTGATTTTCATATGGTGTTGCATTTGTGAAAAACTAAGTAGAAAGGCAGTGATGCCCACTCAGTCACTGCCTAAGATGTAGCAAGAATGACTATATTCACCTAAGTAGAAAGGCAGTGATGCCCACTACATTACTTAGTAAAAGATACTAAATAGTGAAAAACAAGGACAACTCACCTCAGCTGCTGCCTAAGATGTAGCAAGAATGACTGAGGAGAGTTCCGAGAATGAAATGAGTATATATATAAGATGGGCAGAGATGCGAGCACTAACTCTGACCAACTCTGAAAAGAAAGTCTGGAATTCGTAAGTGAGAGGAGCAGAATTGTCATTGTGATGCTTTTTTGTGTGAGTAGAATGGGTGTTGCTATAGTTATCAGACGAAAAATTATCTTTGAGAGCTGCTTGAGCTTTATCTATTAACTTGGTGACCCACTTGCTTGATTGCATGGCTAGCTGGACAAAGAGGAATGGGGCCTATGGTGCTATATATTTTTACTTTAGGTTTTACAATATCAGAGTTTCATATGAGTTGGAAATATGAAATGATACATACCCACCTATACCTATGCCATATACCCACCTTATGGGTGTGGGTAGGGGTATGGGTATCAGATAGCCAGACCCCTACCCACACCCACAGGTACCCATACCCACGACCTACCAGGGTATCTCATACCCATGCAATTACCTACTTGGAGGACTTCAGAGTTGTAGTCTTTGATACTCCCACTTGATTGCAATTGGAGTCCCATGGCTCAAACAAATTTCCAGTGTTGCTCTTGTGTCAGTGCCTTGGTTAAGATGTCTGCAACCATGTTCCCAGTAGGGATGTAATGTATGACCACCTTTCCCTTCCTGACTAAGTCATCCCACACCAGAGTCAGAAACTCTGGATGGAGTGCCCAAATGGAATGCTGGGAGTTGGATCTAAATGGCACTCAAGTTACTTACCATTGTGCTCCTCCATTTCCTAACTTTACTTCAGTGCCAAAAACTTCTACATCAGTAAAATCACAGTTTGCTTTTCACACACTTTTAGTGTGCTTTTTGTGCTTTTCACGTGCTTTTGCGAACCCAGTGAAAAGCACAAAAAGCAGATCTCTCTGCTTTTTACCATGCTTTTGGTGCTTTTTACTGTGCTTTTGTTGCTTTTTACCATGCTTTTCACAGTGAAAAAGCAACTGAATATCATTAGAAAGCATGTTGTAAGCTACATAAAAGCAGTAGTAGTCAACCCAAAAAGCGCAAAAAGCATGGAAAGCATGGGAAAATGAGTGAGTTGATTGGCTGACGAGTTCAATGAAATTAACGAAAATACGCCAAAAAGGGTATATGAGCCACGTGATAGGCTCATGGCAGGATTAAACGAGCAACACGGTTCATGAATGAGGGTCTGAGGAGTGAAACAATGAGTAGGTAGTAGAGAATGGATGTGATCATTGTAAAACAAATGAGAAGGAGGAGTCTGAGCATGGGTGAAAAAAAAAAAAAAAAAAAAAAAAAAAAAACAGAGAAATGGAATGGCCTTGGGGTCAGATAAGCATTTGACAAAATGGTGACAGTGACTTGAATCCTGTATGAAAATATTAAGTACCCATATTGTCTCAGAAGTAATCATGACAGGTGAGTAGGTGCTTACACATCTGAGCTCTAGGATTGAGCTCATCTGGAATGACGACACTGACAAACTAGGTGTTATCATCCTGTTGGGTGACAAGGTATCTGAGCACCCCAGTGATGATGTTTTCCAGTGTCTCAGCACTCTGGTTTGAGATGGACACGTAGTATGATGCCGTCTGACTGCCCCAGTTCTGGTGAGAGAGGGCACTAGCCTTGGTACTCAGCTTCCCTGTTGCCCAATTCAGAGTTTGAGGTTGCTTCTGGTTTATCTGAATGCCCTGGGTAGGGTGGGTGTCAAGGGCCTCTTGGCTCATCTCTGCCTTCTGCTTTAAAATGCCCTCAAAATGACCCTCTTCACCAAGTTTCAATGTATATTCCAGCTATCAGACTGTGGTCAGTTATCTGGATGACACATAAAATTTATTTACCACTGTGGTGCAGAGAGAAAGTACACCTCTGATCCCATGATCACATTTTTCCAGGAAATCAAGCCTGGGAACCTCCATCCACCCAATGGTATCTTGCAGGTGGGTCATTCCAAGAAGAGAGAGGATGAGGGGGGACTGGAAGGCTTTAGAGTGGTTGGTGGGGTTGAAATCTTCATAGGCAAATGCACAGCATTTCAATAAAAGGGTTGCAAGGCCCTCTTTAGTCACACCTAAGTCCTCACTGGTATTCTCGTTGAGGTACTTGAGCACCACATGGGCAGCTGCATTCCCAATGACGTTACACCAGCAAGAGAGGCGCTGGACAGCCTGATGGTATCCCATGAAGTTAGTCATAATTATCAGCTGAATCAGTTTATATGACAAACAGTAGCTGAACTTACTAGATCATAAACGTGACCACCATGTTTCATTTTGTCAATGTCATCAAATGAAGGATAAACAACACCAACAATGGCAATGAGCACACACTCCAGGTCAGATTCCTTGATGCTCCACATGCTAGCTTGATCCCCATACCACAGGATAATGCTTGGGAGGATGTTCCTGGACCACTTGTCATTGGGATCATTTTGCATGAGCAAGGGCAGGTTGCCCTTTGTTGCTTTGACCCTGGGGTTCTTCGGCATGGAAGAACCCTTATGAGACTTCCTCAAGGCCACAGATGCACTCGTGATTTCACCTGATGCATTCCCTGTGGTGACTGATTGACGTATGTTATTACTGCTCTCCACTAACTTGGTCTTGATTTTCTTAATCTGGGGAGCTTCGATAACAGCAATGGCATTCTGTGGAACATGAGGTGAGCTGCAGTTTCTCCATATATAAGTTGGGGCTAACCTGGTGTGTGAGATGCCAACCTCTGCCCTGAGGCCTAGGGTGGAGGTCTGTCTCCATTGCTTCCCCTTCACTGGTGGGCTCAGTGTCTCCCTCCAAGTTGCTCCATAAGTCAAGTTTGCATTTCAAATTGACTTCCTCATGCCATGGGGTGCAGTTACCAGGATCCACTGGTATGAGGTTGGTGAGATTGTCGACATCAACATGGGCAACTGCCATCTGAGAGGGCAGTGACTGCTGGCAGTTGGGTGGGTAATATCAGTCGCTGGCATAGAGTGCACAGTTCTGACTCTTACCTTAAGGTTGCCCTTGGAATGCTCCATCACATAGTAGAGCTCATCACTATCATCTTCAATGTCAGTGATGAGCTTCAGCGACTCAATGGATCCCTGAGTGATTTTGTTATCAGTAGGTTCCTTGCCGTGTGAGTCCAATTCAGTGGCCTGCTGACTGAACACATGGTTAGCACCACTGTGACATGCCTGAATATTAGTATCACCATTCAGGTACGTACTTGCTACTACCACGCAAGGTTTCAGTTCTTGCTTTAGCTTCAGCCAACCTCTGATGTGTCATGTCTGCCAGAATTTCTCACAAACTAGGCCCCTTGCTGTTTTTGAGCCCTAATATGACAGCGAGTAACTAAGGTTGGTTACATTCATGGTAATGGCAACAGAACTTACAAGCATTCCATGGTGGTAGGATTACAGGATCATTTTCCTCTGCAACAGGTTTTCTGACAATATGAGGCTTTGGACACATGGCTGCTCAATCCATTTGGGCCTCTGACTGATCAACTGCCATTTGTGCTTGCATGGTCAAAATTTGCTGGTAAGTGTCCTGCTTGGCCATCTTCTTTGCCTCTTTCATCTGTCTAACCTGTTCTTCATCAGCACACTTCTGCTCAAACATGTATCTGGGCACTGGTTTATCCGGTAAGCCAGGTCAAGCAGTTGTGTTGGACAACTGTGTTCTGCGAGATTCGGAGGGCTGTGCAGGCAGTGCCTGGCTTTCTTCGCTCAAAGTGTGAGGTGCAACCATGAAGAGAATGATTAAATGACAGGCAGAAGGAACTGAGGTGCTAAAAGGAGGGGAAGGAACCAAACTTGGTGGAAGGGGTTTGGAAAAAAAGATGAGCTTGCATATATGGCAGTCCCTCCCAATTTATATGATACTGACCCCCACCCCCCCAAAACTTAACTGTATATGGTAGTGAATTGAAAGACCCTGTCTGCAAGAAGGTATTTGATGTTTGAACTTTGCTCTTTGCTGACTCTCAGTGCTCATGCCCCTCACATCACAGTATTCCCTGCTTCAATATCCTTGTTTGCATCAGGGATGTAATCGTTGGTTCAAAAACCAGTCGGGGCTAACGCAACATCAGCATGCCAAGCACCCTCATGTGTCCATTTCTCCTTCACCCTCTCCACCTCCTTGGCCAGAGTCTCCACCCACTTCCCCAAATCTTCTGCCAACTCAGAGTTCAACCCCTCATATTGCAGAAGACAGGGATGTGCCTAATGTCAAGGCTGAATACTTAGGTCCTCACAACACGGTCTTTCATAATTACCACCCGTTTATGACAGGTCAGTATAATGGACGGCTCTAACTATTTTATCTGACAGTTTTCTTGACAGAATGTCCTTGTGATTCCACTGGAGACTTCCTGCCACCTGGAGCCTGACCTCCTGACATGCCTCACAAGGATGGCTGAGCACCCTTTAATGATCGACTAGAATTTGAAGTCACCAATTTTTTATATACACAGAACCAGATGCCTGCTCAACAGATTGACATGCTCTTGGACATATGGGGTGAATCCCTTTGCAGGGCTGGTGGTCATCCATTATATACAAACCACAAGAATCTTTACCGAACTATCAATGCCATTTGAGAAGGAGATGTCAAATGGGAGTGTTTCTCTCTCAAATACACTCTCACACCAGATGATGAAAGCCAGGCACCATGGATGGACATAGCGTATGATGTTTGGTACCAATGTCCTTGCAAGACCATCAACAACATTCTCACCAATCCCGAGCTAGTGGCCAAGATGAACTACCAACCCTACCGGGAATATGATGCGCAGACAGACAAGTGGTGTTTTCAAGATTTTATGGGAGGTGATTGGGCTTGGGACCAAGTGGTACATTTTATTTCTCTATACTTTAGTATTATAATTGATGGTGATGAGTAGGATATCATTTCTCATGACCATCCAGACTGTGAGGGTGCGATGTTCATGCCTATCATCCTGGGCAGTGACAAGACGACTGTCTCTGTGGCTACTGAACAACACAACTACTATCCTTTATATCTATCAGTTGGTAATGTCCATAACAGCGCTCAACAGACACATCACAACGATGTTGCTCTGATCAGCTTTCTTGCTACCCCAAAAAGTAAGTATATCAGTTTATATGAAACTGGCCTGACCTGATGACAATGACAAATAGCCATATGTGGAGAGGCAAAGACAGCTTGCTTTCACAAGTTCCACCACCAACTCTTCCATATATCCTTGTCCCACATACTTCAAGTCCTGAAACCCTATATGACCTGATGAGATGTGGTGCGTTGCAGTGATCAACACTATCGCTGAGTAGTCTATGGACTTGGTCCCTATATTGCTGACTATGAAGAGCAAGCTTTGTTAGCATGCATTATATGGAACTGGTGTGCGAGGTGTGTCACTAACTTTCCTTTTGTATTTGTTCTCACTGATTTTAATCCCACAAGGTGCCTTGGCCATAGAACAAACCTTGATGAGGGTGGACTGTTGCGGTCCTGGGACCATACTGAAATCCTGGTTGAGGAGTTGGATGTCGATGACTTATGGAATGAATTTGGAATTGTTGCTAATATCGTTGTGTGTTTTTTATTGTTGTCATTGCATAGGTACTTACTACTCACAGCCCTTCACCAATGATTTTCCTCAAGCCGATATATGCCAACTCCTCTCTCCTGACATACTCCACCAATTAATCAAAGACATGTTCAAGGACCACTTGGTCAACTGGGTAGAGAAATATTTAATCATCATTCATGGTAAAAAACAGGCAGATGCAATTCTGGATGACATTGATCACCAGTGAGTAACCTCTGTCACTTACATGATTTACTTTAAAGATATGGTCAATAGCATTGCATCTGTGGCTTCATTCGCTGGTCTCCACCGTTTCCCTCAAGGTCGACATTTTAAACAGTGGACAGGCAATGATTCCAAGGCACTCATGAAGATCAGTTCATTTGTAGATACAATATACTAATTAGTTCTGAGTTTCGTCCTCAGTTTTACCTTGCTGCTATTGAAGGCCATGTCCCACATGATATGCTGCATACTTTTCGTGCCTTCTTGGAGTTTTGTTATTTGGTATGCAAGAACATTATTACAACCTCTAACCTCATGCAACTCGAAGACAATCTCTCTCAATTCTATCGGTATTGTACCGTATTTATGAACACCGATGCTATGCAGTCCTTCTCGCTCTCTCGCCAACACTCGCTCACACATTATTTTGAGCTAATAAAGCAGTTTGGGGCACCAAATAGCTTGTGTTCATCCATTACCAAGTCAAAACACATCAAAGCTGTGAAGATGCCATACTGATGATCAAGCCACCACCAAGTGCTGGGCCAAATGCTAGTCATCAATCAAAGGCTCAACAAGCTAAAAGCTGCATGGATCAAGTTCCACTCGCGAGGTATGCTCATCTCAAGGGCAGGATCTATCATTGGTGACTCAGGTATTCTTCAGGTATTAGGTGAGTAGATTGACTGCAAGGTAGGATCACTGATGAGATTACTTATCAGTACGATGGAATGACTTGGAGGATCAACGTGCATGCAATCAGCAGCAGCATGCTCAATTGGTTGAAGAAGACAGACTTCCTCCTGAAGAAAGTGCAAGTCAGTGGAAGGACATTGGTGATTCTGAACCAGTGGACAGTCCTCGAGTCAATGCATTTGTGCAACTTGCTAAGACTGCACGTAAGCCGTTCATCATTCTACTTGCACATTAGATTCACTAATCATACGTCCAGAACAGAACCGGGTGAAAACTATCCCATGCCTCACAGAGGAACTTGGAATTCCCCATCTTTCCCAACTCGTTCGTGCCTTCCTCCATACTAAAATCCATTCCAATGATGACTGACCATGTGACACATGCCCTTTCTACATTGGAAGAATTTACATTTTTAACTCTGCGTCATCTACGTTTTATGCACCAAGCGACTTGTGTGGCACAGGAGGCATGTGTCGAGAATATATCTGATCCTGCCTGAATTGGAGGAATGAAGGTCCTCAACATGACTGTGTCTTTGTGATCACCAATCCGGAGCTTGCAGGCTTTAGAGAAATGGATGTCACTCGCATCCTGTGTTTTTTTTCCTTCACATTTCAGGGTATTCTGTACCTGTGTGCAGTCATTTGCTGGTTTGACCATGTTGGAGATGCACCGAATAACAACATGGGCATGTGAATCATCAAGCCAAGTGTAACTGCTGCGAGACAACCAAAAATCGCTGTAATACACACTGATGCCATTTTTCGTGCAGCCCACCTCATTCCTGTATATGCAGCTGCAATGCCAATCCCACCTCAAGGAATCCCCCCGAATCAGTCATATGACCATTTCAGCCTCTTCTACATTAACAAGTTCACCGACCACCATTCCTTTGTGACTCTTTTTTGAGTCGTGACCTACTATATGCTATGAATTTCACTTGGCTGAGAGAACACCCTGTCCCTCAGTGTGCTCTCACCATCTCGCTGCACTCCTGCTTCCAGACCCCTCTTAACCCATCACCACTGTCAAACTCAAGATCTCATCCTTCATTCCAACCTCCCCTTCAATCCCATAATGCACACTTCCCGCCATACCCTTCATAGTATTGTCAATGTTGGTTTAAATGCTAGACACTGGTTTCTACTTCTAGTTAGACTATGTTATGTACTGCTTTTCGGCTGATGTAACTACTTTTCATGCTTTTCACATCACCATCATGCTTTTAGCTGGCTTTTCAGTGCTTTTGTGCTTTTGCACTTTTTGTGATGTTGATATGACAAAAAGCTGCTAAAAAGCCCGAAAAGCACTTTGTGAATTTACTGATGTAATGTCTCAGAACTGCATCCCCTTTCATCATTTTACTTATGGATTTTGGACTTTCTATTTCAGAGTTGGTCAGAGTTAGTGCTCACATCTTTGCCCACTTTATATATTCTCACTTTGTTCTCAGAACTCTCCTCAGTTGTTCCTGCTACATTTTAGGCAGCAGCTGAGGTGAGTTGACTTTGCTTTTACTACTTAGTATTGTTTACTGAGAAATGTAGTGGGCATCACTGCCTTTTACTTAGTTTTGATATCTACAACATCCTGACATCTGCCAACCCATACAAAACTTCCTCTATCATACTATGACAGGCTCCTTGCACATTGGAGAGTTCTGGACTAGCATCCCAAATTTCAAAATGCATGCAAAATGTACTGCCTATCAGGCTAAGATAGAATCACTGGAACACATCCTAACAGACTGCCCCACAGTTGCTACCATGACCATATGGGAGTTGACCCACTGAACCTGGCTCACTGGTGAAGGCAGCTGAACTACCCCCACCTTGGACTTCTTCCGATATCACTCTGATGCCTAATAGGAATGACCTCCCCACTATCAAGGACTACAACTCTGAAGTACTCCGAGTGCTCCTATTGAACTCCAACTAGTCATGGTCAGTTGCTGTGCACCAGAGTCCAGTACCCTGGGTGGAGTTGTTGAAATGGAGTGCCTGGAGTTGGAGCCCAAATGGTGCTCAAGGTACTTACTACTTCACTCCTCCATTCCTAACTTTATCTTTGGTGCTGACTGCTTCCATTGTCCTGGAGCCATGTCCCCTCTCATCATTCACTTACAAATTCCAGACTTCCTTTTTCGGAGTTGGTTGGAGTTAGTGCTTGCATCTCTGCCCATCTTATATATACCCTTATTTCATCCTCAGAACTCCCCTCAGTTGTTCTTGCTACATCTTAGGCAGTGGCTGAGGTGAGTTGTCTTTGTTTTCACTATTTAGTATCATTTACTGAGTAATGTAGTGGGCATCACTGCCTTTCTACTTAGTTCTTCACACCCACTGCCACTCAAAAAGAGGAGGCAAGACTAAAATGAATACTACTCTCAGAATCAACCCATCTCATATGGTCCCTTCACTGCGACCATGTGATCAGTGGCCACAACCACACCAGAACCTCTGTAACCACACACTAGGCTAACACCATTGCCTCCAGACTTGACATTGACCATTGACTTGCCAAATCAGTTAGAAGGCACCTCTCCCACACCAAAGTCAAACAAACATGGTCCCCCATCTTTGCTGACCTGCCATTCCTCCCCACAAACTGGTCCACCAACCTTGAGGTTTTAGTGGGTATCAACCTATCTTGGCCCCCTGCCTGACCAGGGATGCCAGATAGCATACAGAGCCCCACACCCCCTATGAAGATAGGGCATGCATAAAAGCATTTTTCCTTGGACCAGCTGTTTTCAGACAGCCACCTTAGTGTATTATGTAGGGCTAGCTCTGTCAGTTGCTACATAATGATAAACACTTGTCTAAATAAATAAATAAACCACTCAGGGGTTTTAGTGGGTAGTGCATTTCATTAAGCAATTCCCACAGTACTCACATGAGTCCTTGATGTTGAAGGCTCCTCATGTACAGTTTCCATAAAGGGATTTTCTCCAGAGAGTAAGGTGTTTAAGGTCCCCCCTTATCATCCATATATGGACCTATGGGATAGCTTTCAGCAACTTCAGTTGTACTGAATCAAGCCTGAGAGCCTTTTCAATGGCAGTGACATCACAGAAATCCAGGTTTTCGGATAAGGCTTGGTAATGCCTTGTGAAGTCTTGTAATTAGAGTATTCGAAATAATAATGAGCTATCATGACAAGCACAGATATTCCCACTACCGCGGTAGGTCGGGTGGTCAATAAACATCAGGCCATTAGCAATGGCACACATCACACGGCACAGTGAACGCAGCTGAGGCACGTCAGTCCGTTCCAAGATTGCAAGTTGCGAAAACTCTTATAATGGTAGGTCCACTGGACAATGAACATCAGGCCATCAGCAATGTCACGCATCACACAACACAGTGAACGCGGCCAAGATGTGTTGGGTCAATTCACAATGGCAAGTCGTGAAAGCCATTGTCAGGGTAGGTTCACTGGCGAAGCTGTGTAAGGATAATGTTTTTGAATTATTGGTGACTTTCTGGTAGATATGGAACATCGTAGTAATAATGATACCTGT
>JBBPMH010000399.1:0-28991 GCA_038090235.1 Pulveroboletus ravenelii
CTTAGAAGTCTTACTCAGCCTGCACCAAGACCCTACATAACTTAAGTAAGAAAGAACAACTTCCCTGTCTTAAGGTCTTTATGGTCTTGTACAAGGCTGCTAAGACCAATGACATTTTGCTGATGTACAGTATGCACCCTCGTGCCGACTTGGTGCTACAAGGCCGACCCTCGAGTTGCGCTTACAGTATGCTTATACTCGTCCACGCCTCTGGCTGGTGAGCGAATGGCGGTCACGGGAACGAAATACTCGATTCACTCGCGAGGTGTTCCTTCGTTACTTTTTTCTCGTCTGTCTTCTGATAGATACATTTTTGTTTCCTCATCACTTACATTATTCAAGGTTCACTGAGGAAGCATTCTCCCGCGCTACATCCTATTTTCGGTCAGCTCAAGTTGGCTGGCTACGTTTCATTCCAAGTGCATAACGTCGGTTAGCACCCTTTAAAACTCGCCTACGACGACTACGATGAGTACATGCCACTCCAATCGGGCGAGGGCGTGATACTGATTGTTTGAGAAGCTCATACGTTGAAATCGATCGAGATCGATTGCCCAAAGGCAACCCCTGTGTCGGTCGCCTTTACGCCCGACGGAAGGGAAATATTGATCGCCGAACGCTACGCATTCGGTGGAGGGCGAGTCCGGCGATGCCCAATCCACGGCGAGAACTTGGACGCAAAGGCGAGCGTGTTGGTAGACACGACCGATGGTCCTGATGGCGTCGCGGTGTCCAGGGATGGCCAGTGGATCGTAATAATCATGGGTAACAGGGTGGTGGTGAAGAACTCGACGACTGGGGAGGGGGTCGAGGTTGGCGAACACGAATCCGGGGTCCGTGCGATCGATGTGTCTCCAAACTCGACGCGATTCGCGTCGGGATCGGAGGACAAGACTGTCCGTGTATTCAGCATCACCTCTGGGAAAAGGGTCCTAGGCCCCCTCCAACACAACAACACTGTCGTTGCGGTCAAATTTTCTCCAGATGGAGAATACCTTGTGTCCGCCGCACAACAGGATTATGTCCGAATATGGCAGGTCCAAACTGGAAGCATAGATTTTCAGATCCCCGTGATGTATTCGTACTCCCACATCAATTCTAACCCCACCCCGACACCGGCATGTACACTCCTTGGATGGCCCAGTGGCGACAGACGTGTTTTCATCGTATTCAGCAGCCTTGGCGAGACAAAGTGCCAGTATTACGATCCATCGACAGGGAGAATCGGGTCATGGGACCGGCCTGTCCCTGCCAGCAATAACGGGATACTTTCTTCGCTCGTGACGAATGGGAGATTTATCGCGTACTCCGTGGGAGGATCGCTCTCGTTCTGGGATCTCTCCTCACGTAACCAGATCGGCTCCACCATCCAACTTCAAAGTTCTATTCTCTCTATCGCTCTGTCGGTGGACGATACTTATCTTGCATGTGGCAGGGATGATAATAAGGTCACAGTCTACGCCCTGAGGGACGTTCTTCCCCTACGTTTCATCCTTGATGTGAATGTTCAGCCTTTTCAACCACGCCGGACGTGATCTAACTCTTCACAGCCTATCTCTCACCTACCTTTCATGAATGTGAATAAGGAGGCATTCAGGCCGTGGATGGAACAGAACTTCTCCACAGCTAATTCACTCCTTCCCCGGCTTGGTTCCGTTCACCAGGATCCCATTGCATCTGCAAATAGTGCTCTTCTATACGCACAGATGAAACAGCGTAGTACGGCGATGGACTATGCCAACCAGGTAACTTGCTGTTCATTCGCAGGGCTGATTATGTTTATTTGGGTGTACTCCAGTCCCTCTCTTTTCGGCCAACGGTCATTGGTCACATCGCCAAGGCCGTCGCGCTCGCTGACCAAAACAGTCATGAGCTCGCATTCGAAGCTTTCGACGCTGCATTTTGCCTTTGCGGTGCTGATGAAACTAAATTCCTCCTCTTGATAAGAGTATGTACATCATTCAATTACACATTTGCGCCCAGAGCTCGTCTGTTTTCCATGGCAGGCGATCTTGTTGTTTGTATCTGGGAAGCGTGAATATGCCATTGCGCGTGTAAAGGACCTCATTGCTGTCTCGGATGAGAGTGCACAGTACAACTGTTTACAGGCACGTCATCTTTTTATTATTCAAGCGCTGTGCGCAAGCTAGAATGCAGCGTTCGCTAACAATCTCTCCCTGTCTCCTAGGTCCTCGCAAATATGTACCTGATGCAAGGAGATCCAGAACGCACAATGGAATCCTTTGCGCGTGCACGATCGCTTTCCTTTTCCCGTCAAGGCTTTCATCTAGTGACGATTCTCTTGGTAGGTATCTGATTCGACTAACACCGCATTTTTTTCCTTCCTAGCCATGTGTGCTTACCTTTTTTTTGTTCAGATATTTGGCCGGTCTTTTGAAGAGCTCGAGATCACGGTTCAGTACCCTCTGAGGGGCCTTGTGACTATGTGATGCAGTTTCTGAGGAATTATGTCGTCTGTGAAGTTGAACGAACCCAAGATGTGCAGGCCTGCGTCACACTCAATGTCACTGAGTGTAATGTCAGTTATATGTTCACAAACATTTGTTCTACATCTATAGTGCTTGTACTCTTACAGTGACTCCAAAAACTGACTGTTACAATGTTTCATAGTGTAACTAAAATAGAATAGCATTTGAGAATGTTGCTTGCCTCACTGTTAACCATGGTGTCAAGCAACCATATACTATTGGAGTGAAGTACTATTAGTATACTTAGCTAATTTGAAAGATTCCCTATCAGCGTCACGTCTTCGCCTTCATCTTGTGCGTGACTTTGACAAGAAATCTGAGTGATCCGATTGTGGTGAATCTAGTCGGGAGGTTTTTTCCTGGATGGAGAACTGGTCGATGACCCAGGCATGCGCAACCTTTTCGATCCCGCTCTCGCGAGTACCTAGTGGTCAACACAAACAGGGGTTGTCCAACAACCGCAACATTGAAAGTGCAAACTCATTGCCACGTTACCCTCACTTCAAATCGAGGCACTTGATGCTACCCAGTTCTCGTGCGATCAGCGCGCCGGGGTCGGGACACTGATAACGTGGCTTGCAGCCACTTCAAGTTGAGACGCCCAATTGACGACTTTGAGTACTAAACAACAGCTATCGTGATTGATATCACTCGTAATCATCCTCGAGGACAGCCTTTTTACAAGAAGGCTCCGGCGAGCGACACAAGAACAGCAATAGCCATGGCTCCTCCCACCGAGGAAAAGGATAGTCTCAAGGCTGCAGCACCATTCGCATTCGCGGCAGCAGCGAGTGAGGGGCACTGAGGGGAGACAAGCACTTGACCATATTTGGCTGTAACCCACAGCAAGACACCGTTCGTCCATCCGAAACCTGCCTGGACGGTGTATTCACCACCGGACCCTGAGGAATCGACATTCAGATTGGAGAATTTCTCATACATCTTGAATCGGACAGTAAGTTGAGTCTGGCAGATACATATATAGTAACATGAAAACGACATACATTGCCAGTGTTGTTGATGCTGTTAGTAAGGTTGAGCTGCGAAGCAGGAAGTTGAGGCAGCATGCTCGGGATAGACCCTCCGGTGGCGTGCCTATATCCATCGTGACCAGTCGGACAAAGCGAATAATGCAGAGTACGCTCACCAGCTACATAAAACGCTTGTAAAGTACCTATTCGCCATCTCTCGCCTGAGAGTAGTCGCCCAGTCCTCGCCAGCGGTTGCATTCCCACCGTTCACAACGGTCCCGTTTAATCGGTTGATATCAGCACCGGGTCCTGTTGCTGTAACATTTACATTGGTCCGACCGTCATGGAACGGCTGCCCAGGGAGCGAAGCTTCTGTGAAGTTGAGCTGGCCAGCCGGAACGAGGTCGTACGTCGATTGTCCTATGTTAGGTGTGGGAGGAGCGTGTGTTGAGACGTTGGAGGGCAACGCCTCGAGAGCAGAGATGATGATGTGCTGATGAGGGGGCCAAGCATTTGGGGCATCCCTAAGAAAACGTGTTGGGAATCACCTCAAGGAACCGAGAATAACAATTACCCACCATTGCGTTCCTGTCCATTCCACAAATGTAACAGGGAAAGTACCATTATACCTGTTCATGACCATGTACACAGAGGCAAAGTAACCGAACGCGTTCGACTGAGAAGTGAGGATCTCATCGGGGATGATGCCGTTCCATACCGGGTAGAATGTTGCGACCGTGAATATAGAGTTGCGCGAATTTGAGGTAAGGTTGAAGTCGTAGAACGCAAGCTTCGATGAGTCCCACATGAGATCTAAGATCCCAGCACGGAACCCAGCGGCGATTTGGAGGTGGTTGGCAGCTGCTGTAGCATTCGAACTTTCGTAAAGGCCAGCAAGAAGGGTATGGGCCTTATCTGGGACGGGTCAGTTGCTTGTCGCAAAGATAGACAACTATACTACTCACAAAGTATACTGTTTAGACAAACGGGAACGTTATTCCTGACGTTCAGTGTGCGAAGACCATTGTTGCCAAGTTGCGGGACGGCCTCGAACCGAGAGCTGAAATCCCAACCGGTCTCAGCCCCAGAGGCGAGTTCGCTATATAAATCGGCAGCTTCGGAGTCAGTGAGAGGCGTCGACAGTGAGGGGTCATGTACGGTCAGATAATCTTCAATGTACGACTCTGGGCGTGGTGCACTGTTGCTAACCGCGTAGTGAGCCATCGGATAGGTATTTCCGGTATACGGGCTGGTCACTTGAATTGTGCGGTTGCTGGACCACCACGCAAGTTCCGCCTAAGTACCTTGGTCAGCAAAGTAGAAGGAGCAGAAAAAAATGCGTACCTCAGCACTGGGAAGGCCGCGTTCAAGAATCGAAGTATCGCCCGTAGTGTTAACGTAGTCTGAAAGCATCTTGTCGCAGGTCAGACTTGACTCAGGGTCTTCGGATGTTCGAAACTTACGTGGACGAACAACGGAGGCTGGGATCGGTCCAAGTCTACAAATGTAAGCCTACACGATTGATGCGATAGGAAATGAGAATACCTACAATAGGTACGACCTCCGTTGGGTATAAATCCGAAATCCTGTATCTCATCCATAAAGTTTTGCAATGTCCCGTTGACGGTATCATAAAGTTGCGATTCCAGCAGGCCCTGGACGATCCAGAAGCTGTCCCAATAATCTGTAAACAACATGTCAACACCCCGAATAAATAACAACAAAATACCGCACATTGTTCTCGGAAGCGTCCACCAGGTATGACGAAACTGTGATTCAGCGGGATGAAGGTGCTCTCGCACGTCCCATCAGGGTATATGCTACAAAGGGCAGATTTATTAACCGTTCTAGCGAGTTGGGTCCAGTATCCGTTGACGGTTTTCGCAAATGCTTGGACCAAAGGGTCGGCGATGTTGCTCAGGAAGGGCGGGCTAGCATTGAATCCCGGTAACGAGGCACCCTCGAGTTCGAGACCCTCCGCGAGGAAATCGTTGTCCATAAACTCGACGATATCACCTTCGGTTACGGTCGAGAGATTGAATGCAGCAAAATCCGCGAGCACTTGCTGAGACGATTTGCTCGTAGGCTTGTCGACAATCGTCTTCGCATCGCCGTACACTTGTGCGATATTCACGGTTTGCAGTAACTGCGTCGTTATGAAGAGTGATCAACCACGATTCTCCACGGGAAAATTATGATGGACTTACGGGGCCCGGACAAAAAATGTTACCGATGCACCATGGCTGGGTGGGGGGGAGCGCGGCCTGGGATGGCACCAACGCACTGAGAGGGACCGTAGGACTAGCGACCGAGCTCGAGACCGTCACGGTAGGTACTCCTGTCGCTGCAGTGGTCGCTGCCTGGGGTACAGCATGGACAGAATAAGCCAACCCGACAAGGGTGACTAGCTTGAGGGGTGGAATCATCTAGTTTGAACCGTCGATAGTCGTGCGGCGTGGACCTGGCGTTCGCTCGTGCGGAAACCAACGTCGTCGTGAAACTCCCGTCGAGCAGGCAAGAGCGAGGTTCTGATGGCTGGGTCACGCCGCACTTTATAGCCCGGCTTAGCTCCTGCGCGATCCGAGGATCTGAGGTCTGGTGACCCAACGGAAGCAACCAGGAGGATACTCCGTCGCCATGATAGAAAGTCAAAACAAGTGTCAGTCCTACTCATGTGCCCCCCCGGATTAATACTTAATCGGCGCCCGCGTGCCACGACATATGTATACATATTCTCACGGATTGAAGATACACATCAGATCAGGGACATCGCCGGAAAATATGCTATACACGGGATTGTCAATACTCCCACCAACTGGTCTCATGTACGACAAGCTGCCGTACACTGTGAGAGTCATTAGTTGGGTGGCTAAGAGTGCTAGAAGCCAAGCACAGTAGTCAGTCATTACTGACATCCAGGGTCTAACGAAGCTGTGATACCGCATCGAAGAAAACAGACTCATCCAGGTGATGACACGAGTGCCAGCTCAGAGACTTGGTTTGCATTGTAGAAGAAACGCGTACCGAGCTAACCTGACAATCAGATCGTAGCGCACCGTTTGTCCCACGTCCATCGTGATGCGCGTGAACGACCATCAGAAAGCTCGGTTTGAGCTGCTGAGTCCAACAACGAACATCGGCTTGGCACAATGCTCAGATCAACGTGCCGAGGTCAATAAGCTCCAAGTGCGTGAAAAGGTATGACGACTCAACGTTTCAACATCACAATCTCAGTGTCCCCGTGTGTGCCCACGTGAATGCGTGACAGACTCCGGTTTGGCGTGCAAGAAAATATCATTCGTAGAGGAGGTGTAAGGGTGTACTTACGAATGGTGTGCCCTACGCTCATATCTTCTCTTTGGCCTGGAAGCGCACCAAGAACACCCTAACTGCTACCCGCATCCGAGCCCGTACATCTCAGCCACGCATCATGTTAATGCTACAACGCACCTGCCCCCTTTGTCACAAATGAAGCAAAGGTATCAATGCATGGAACCCAGTACTTTCAATCTATCCAATCCTTCCTAACATTCCTAGTCGACCATCATGCGCTCTGTAAGCAGGCCCTCGCCATATGCCATGCTTTCGAAGATGACTTGTCTCCAAACGCTGATCGTGAATTCTCGAGCTTCCTCTTCTAAAACCTGTGACAACGACCCGTCAGTGGAATTACTGGCAACAAACGTCACATTCATACCGGCTCAAGGCCATCTACGAGTTTCTGGGGACCTTTATGATCCTTAAGATGTTCCAGGACGAACATAATGAGGTCGTCGTCCTCCAATTCGCCGAGATATTTAACCATGAGACGCTTAACCAATGGCTCGAACTTTCGGTCGACCATGCTCTAAAGAAATGGGTTAGCAAACTCACGAAGAAGAAAACATGAACGTACATCATTTAGACCATCCCACCTGACCTTTGCTTTGAACAACGTCTCCTTGTCGTGGGGGACAGATTCCTTGATCGTCTGCAGCCGTTCCTTCGCCTTCTCGCCCTCTGCAGCACTGAAATCAAGTTTAACCAACGGGACTTTCCGTTTCTTGATATCCTCTTCCTCCTCTTCCTCTTGCCCGAACACGGCGGCCTTCACATCCTTTGGTGCGGCCTCAGCTCTCACCGGCGCAGGTGCAATGGACATGTTGAGTTTGACTGGTGCGCCATCATCAAGAAGCATCCCGGCTTTACGCTGCTCCTCTGCGAGAGCCTGCATGTCCTCCATCTGACGAGCGAGGAACTTCTCTGATTCAATACGGAGATTCTCGGCTTCACGCTCTTCGTAAGCGCGTGATTCGGCATCTGCTGCTTCCTCGGCTGCGATGCGGCGTGCACGAGATTGTCGCCAACGAACCCTGGCAGTGTCATACTTTATCAGAAGATGGCGATGAAGGAAATCAAGTCAACGCACCTGTCTACGTAGAATATCTCATCACTCTCGTCGTCGTCCCAGACATCAAGCCGAGCTTGCATTTCCACCCGATCCCGTTCCTCGGCTTCCTTGATGGCAGTTTGACGCGCAATCGACCGCTCTAGTGCGGCTATACGAGCTCGTTCTCGAGGCTCGTAACGGCGCTCTCTCTGTAGGACACGTTCAGCATCGTTGCACGCATCCGTGTCTGATTCCTGATTAAAAGAAAACTCACGTCCTTAAATGAGACTTCCTCGTCTCGCCTTCTGGCATCCTTCCGGTCCCTCTCCATTTCCTCGTCCGTCTTTGTACCCTTACTCCGCTCATCTAGCGCACCTGTCGCAGCGCCCGCATCCTCCGCCTTCACAAACCCAACAGGCTTGCCATAACTTTGTGATCCTTTCCCCTGTGCCTGTTGACCCTTTCCAGGTGTCGGCTGAGATGGCTGCTGCGACTGTGGCTTACCCCAGTCCCTCAACTTTGGTCCACTTGGTGCCACAGTCAAGAGATTTGGTATACTCTCGCGAACTTCTCGCACTTTCTCCCGTTCACGTTTCGCAGCACGTTCACGAAATTGTGCGATCTCAGAGATGACAAGACCGCGCTGGGTTTCTGGAAGATCAGCTTCTTGAAGATCGTGGAGGTGAGGAGGGATGACGTATTTCTCTTTGTCGAGGAGGCCATTGTTAGCTGCGTCCTGGGAAGCGCGATTGATCTCTTCGACAAGTTCGTTGACCTTGGCTTTGGCCTGCTGCTGCAGGGCCTCGTCCGTCTTTTCCACACAAACGGTAAGAATATGAACAGAGACACGAAAGTAAAAGATTGAGGCTCACGTCTGTCTTCATCTTTTGTGCGGAATAGGCATCCAGGAAGAGCTTCGTCTTTTCGTCAGCTTTGATCTGGAAAAATGTATGCGACGTAGGCCTGAAACAATCAACAGAGTATGGATGGGACGCACCAGAAGCTTTTTGTTTGCGCACCCGTCCTCCAGCGCCGGTAGCTCGACGCCCTGGAGGAGCGTCAAACATCTGATTGCAGAATCCGGATCCTCAAACTCTGCAAAACCGAATCCTTGCGGTTTGTTTGCGGGCGTGATGAGTCGTTTGAATGACTTGACAGGACCACACGCCTGAACATCCAATCCGAATGTAATTCAGCACGTGCCACGAGTCGCTATCACCGGGCAGAAGTAACATATTGGTACGTACGGCGAGCATCGTGTTGAGAAAGCCATCAGTTATCCCACCAGATATCGAGCCCACGAACAGAGTTGTCTGTTTCTGAGGTGGCATAAATGGCTGATGCATCAATTGCTGCTGCTGTGCGAGAGCCGATATTGAGGGACCTTGGCCATACGATGGCAAAGGTGGACGCAGACCAAGTCCTAACCGATTCGGCGCAGGTTGCATGTTTAGATTGAATTACGCTGGTATGAGTTTTTTTTTTTCTTGTGTTTGGTGTGCGACTGGTGCTGATCCTGGATCTCGATAAGCGTAGGACTTGAAATTGGTGAGATAAAGCTTACAAGTGGAGATACGCTTCAGCGTTCGCTTGAAAGAAGTCGAGAAGAGGTAGGGTTTACAGCGACGTGGATGTGGTCACAAGTCAAGCTACACGGATAGCTCGGCGGTCGGTCTTCCCACGGCCTTGCTCATAATGCACTGCCGCTATCACAGCATCGCTAACTCGACAACCAACTCCATACAGTATGGTCCTCTTCTTCACGTCGTCCGGTGCGTGGCCCTCAGTGCACATCTAGAAGATTCCTGACCTTATATCAGCGGTGAATCCACCAGCGACCATCTACATGGGCAAGGACAAGGTCGAAAGTATGTGCTGCGTGGTCCTCTACGCCAGACCGATACCCATTCGCACAGATCAGACGAAGACCTGATCAAATATGCATGGCTTCAGGATGTGTGGTTCCACGTTGACAAGCTTTCCTCTGCACATGTATACCTCCGCATGCCTGAAGGCATGGCTTGGGAGGAGATACCGCAGGCTCTCTTGACTGACTGCGCCCAGTTGGTAAAGGCAAACTCGATTGAGGGTGACTAATCCTTCGGATCGTGGTTTCTCCGTTCCTTACCTCTTGATCTTCCAGGGAACAAGAAGGATAATCTAACGATCATATATACGCCTGCCGACAACCTTAAGGTACGAACGACATGCAAAGTGATCAACGAGCCATGGTGACGTGACCGTACGCAAGAAACAAGGTGACATGGCCGTCGGTCAAGTTTCCTTCCATAGCGACAAACGGGTATGGCTGTCACAGAATCCAATGCTGACGCGTCTAGTCTCACAAATCTACTTAGGTTAAGAGAAGTGCGCTTACCCTGAGTCTCCTCTTGTTCACGTTACTGAGCACCTGCATTAGTACACGTTCCAAAGCGAGAAAATCCCATTGTCAACCGCCTTAACAAAACCAAAATTGAAAAGGTAGTTGACCACGAACAAGAAATGATCGACCGTGTCAAGAAGGAGAATGCAGAGAAGCGTGCGATAGCCGCACAGAAAGTGAGCATCCAGTACTAGGCGTGTTTTTCCAGACCTACCATCTTATTTTTTCAGAAAAAAGAAGAGGCTGAGCTCCGGAAACAGAGAGAAGAAGAAAAGGCTGCACGGTCTTATGATCTGCTATTCAATGTCGAGGAAGACCCAGATGTTCCAAAGCTTACCGGCAAGGCAATCGAGGAGGACTTCATGTAGTTCGCAGTTGAATTATAACCGTCTACCCATTATACTCGTAGATCTATTTTGGTTGATGTTTGCTAGCGTCAGTTAGCCAGCCCCACGACCAAGTCGCCGTTCGCTTAATATTAGTCTTCCGAACGCCAACATGAGTATTCGCTTCGCCGTTCCTCCACATACCCGAGAAGACGCGGATGATCGGGCGACGTCTTCAAGCTCGGACTCTGAAGACTATACAGAGGAAGATAACAACTTCGAAGACTGGATTTCCGATCAAGGACAACTCCAAGCTTGCCCATCGCTCTTCGAGGACAAAACGCTTCCCACAGCAGCTGAAGCTTTAGCGTACGATAAACTCACGCATGGATTTGACTTGCAGGCCGCGAGCAAACAGTGGAGTGCGTTTTCAGCGTGCATGTCACATATAGTACCGAAACTGACTTGCGACAACAACAGAGTTAGACCTTCATCGTAGGATACGACTAATCAATTTCATCCGAAAACATGTAAGATCGGCCATGTTCCTGTTTGTATTGAAGATCACCTTGTCGTCCTTGCGTATAGAAGTCGACTCCTGCAGATGTCGACAGTCTGACAGGGGCTGAATCGTTCTTCACTTCCGACGACTACCTGATCCCAGTCATCGAAGATGACCCTCTACTCCGTAAGTTATCTTGCTGTGCACTGTGGGCATTATCGTATGATTCATTCGCCCAGAACTTGATTTTGATGATGACTGGTCCGACAACGACGAAGATGAGCCTTCCCCCGAACACGCTTCAAGCCCTCCCTCAGACCTTCCCAGTGCCCTCAGACGCATTCGACTTCTTGAAAGCAGGTTATCTCAGGCACAAACCGACTTGTCAGACTACCGAAGATTCGTTGCACAAAATCTGGATATCTCCAGCATCACTGAGATCATAAATGATCCCAGTTCATCGACTAGCGAGGCTCCTCGAGATGATGACACGCATTACTTTCTGAGCTATGGGTACAACGGTATGCACTACTATGTTGTAGAGGGTTGTTGGGAATGTGTGATGATTGACAGTCATCTCGATATTCCAGATATTCACGCCGTGATGATACAGGATAAAGTCCGGACATCCTCGTACGCTTCGTTTATCCTGACGAGTCCCATTCTATTTCGTGATGCGATCGTTCTCGACGTTGGGTGTGGGACTGGTGTTCTTTCCCTACTCGCGGCGAAATCCGGTGCGAAACATGTCTATGCTGTCGAGGCGAGCGACATCGCTGAAAAGGCCGAAAAAATCGTCCGGGCAAATGGATTGGAGAACGTTGTTACGTATGTTCCTTTTTTCTTTTTGAATTTCTGTCATGGCGTCGTCCTTATCCACGCTGATAACGCAGCGTAATACGTGGAAAAGTGGAAGAAATCAATCTACCTGATGGCATTGATCACGTCGATATCATCATATCCGAATGGATGGGCTATGCTCTGCTCTATGAGTCGATGCTTGATTCTGTTCTACGTGCACGTGATAGATTCCTCCGTCCAAATGGAGGTGTCATGGCACCAAGCCAATGTAGGATGATGTTGGCGCTTTGCGAAGGCAGCGAGATAATGAGAGACAGGGTGGACTTTTGGAACGATGTGTACGGTACGTACTTTCTTTGTCATGCGATTGAGTAGACCATGATCACCATCAGGTTTCGACCTTTCTGAGATGGGGCATGACACCTTTAAAGATGCCATCATTGACATCGTTCGCCCAGAATCGGTGGTCAGCGAGCCGTATCTACTCAAAGTAATTTTCCACATCGCTCCCCCCTTTTTTGTGCACCTAACTATCCATCAGGATCTCCATCTCCAATCCATCACAGCCCGCCAACTCGAGTTTACGTCCCCGTTTTCACTCACCTCGACCTCGCCTATGCGCACAAAGATCCACGCGCTCGTGCTCTACTTTGATACTTTCTTCACCACCACTGGGGAACCTCTCTCGCCCGACTTTCCCGTGCGGGTCATCAAAGACGGAGACGTCACCCTCGCGGAAGTGTGGCCGATCGCAGGTAAACCACCCCCCAAGCGCAGGGCTAGCGTGGGCCCAGGATTGAAAGAACGCGAAGAGAAGCGAGTCATTAGCTTCAGCACGGGACCGATGAGTCAATCGACGCATTGGATGCAAACGCTCTTTTTGCTCAGGGATCCGATCTCTGTCGAGGAGGGTGGGTGTTTCGTTTCGTTCCGCCTTCTTCTTTCTTTCTTTCTTTTGTGCTGACATATCCTTCTTTCCTTTGTAGGTACGATTGTTTCTGGCACATTCTATTGCAAAAAGAACGAGGAAAATTCGAGGGAACTCGATGTCGAGATACACTGTTCAGTGAGGAAGAGCACAGACGCGCCAGCGAGCGAGGTAGTCGTCCAAATGTACAAGGTTCGGTAGTAATATGTCCCTATGTATCACTTGCAACATCGACCAACACGCGTATGTGAATGTTAAAAGCCACGATCCGCAACACTAGAATCAAGTAGGGGAACGGGAAGGACGCATCTGTGAGATAATTTTCTCCGCTAGCGTCCTGGTACCAAACCGTCTAGCGTGGATGGGGAAGGTAAGCTTGTGAGTAGTAATGCAACTAGCTGGTAACACGCAGGAGTACAATACAGATCAGATATCTGCGCAAACAAGTCCATAGACAAGAAAAAGAAGTCCCTACAAACAACCCATAAAGGCGAAACGAACGCGTTGATGGATGGACAGCAGCTAGTATGTGGAAAACGGAATTCAACACATCCAGTCAGCGTCACGAAGGGGTGTGTAGGGATGCGAATGTGTACGACGACCGCAAGGAAGAGGCCCCGGTCCGTCGTAATGGCGTAGTTGACTTGATGCTGTCGTAACTCCATCGATCATGCTGCCAATCTGCATCGATGACGCTCCCCCGTGCTGCCGTTCCTATTCCAGCCATCCCTGTGGCATGTGCCTCAAGATCTGGTGGGTCGCTCGTCTGGGAGTCACTCCTGTCATGCGCCAGCAACAACACCGACGTGAGTTCTGGTGATGCATGCGGAGAACCGGGGTCACGGTCGGCGAGATGGGATGGGGGGAAGTAAGATGAATGAGGCGAGGCCGCCTCGCCTGCCTCGGTGCCGATGATGGTATCGCTCGAGGTGCCGGCATGAGGGCTCCAAGGATCGCATAATTCCAGGACGGGCGAAGAGTCGCCCAACTTGGATTTCCGTACGGGGAATTCGGGACCGCAATCCTCCCCAATACTTGAACGCGATTTGCCCAACGTGCTTTGGTACGCCACATACTCCAACATTTGATCCGATTCTTTCGCTTGTCCAACAGGAGAGGGGTCCCGCCACCGCCTCCGTGTAAGGAAGTACCGCAATGCAAAAAGGGCCAGACATAGCGCGAAGAAGCCGCCCAGTCCAATGAGAACTTTGACGCCGATCGGAAGCTGCGAGACATCATCCAGAGAACTAACACCTTGCTGAGAAGATCCGGTGCTCAAGGGTTGTTTCAACACGCGAACTTGGTTAAATTCCTCCATGGCCTGAGTGATATTTGTAAGACCGAGTAAGCCGAGTGTTGGATTTGTCCCGAACTGAACGGTGTTATTGAAACTTCCAATGGTACCAGGTTGTTCGTATGCCATGACGGTATAGGCGTTCCGCATGAAGGGAACTCCGAGGATCATATCACCTATGGTAGAGGTTGCCGTGAGTTGCGAAGGATCGGTCTGTATGAGACCTGTGCAATACTGCGAACTTGATTGTCCAACAGGCTCTACAGTTAGATCAAGGGGATGCAGCGGAAGCTCGATTTGACCATCCAGGGTGATGGTCATGTTGAGTGGGGTTGTACATGGGACATAATCTGTAAGTGGTGGTGTAAATAACCTATCAAGTCGTGAACCGAAACTACCACACAGTTTCCGTCGGAGGCGGGGCCGATCCCCAACGCTCCATAAATTCCATTGGCTAGCGTAGGTGTTGTAACTATCAAGGGTGAACCCGAATCCAGGAGCGCAGTTGGTTCGGATGTGCCAGATAATGACTGCAGCGCAATGGAATGCGCCTGGCCATTGACATAAACTGTAATTGCGCGAATAACGGTCTTCCAGAAGAGTGGACCGTCACCCTCGCTGACAAGCGATGAATAACGAATAAGTGAAGGATCAGTAACAATTTCGGGAGGATGGCGACCAATCCCAAGAAGGGATGGTATTTGGGTGGATCCAGGACGAGCGAGAGTAAGGGAAAAGAAAGGTTGAGAAGGTGCGTTGGCAGCCGCCGTGAGGGAGAAGAGATTGGAGGAAATAGGCGCTCCATCCGAAATGTTACCCGTGCTAGCGGATACGGCTTGCTGAATCAAAGAATTCAAGGGGAGGGCAAGACCGAGAATGCCATCAAAGCTATACGATAATGGTTCGTCACTGACGGCCGTTGCTGCAGCTGTTTTACTCGTGAGTGGAATAGTCGGCTGAAACACAATGGGCTGGCTGACCTAGTGCTTGGTTTGGAATGGTATAGCCCCCAATTTGTACTTGGTCCCATACAATGGGACCCCCGACAGTACCGGCAAGGTATTGCATCGTAAAGGTTGTGCCTGTTGGCTGCGAGTCGCTCGGATCATACAGACGTCCATCCGCCGCTGAGCACGACGCTGATGAGCACGAACTCGATGCGATCCACTAGGAGCACGGCTTAGGAAACTTTAGAGCAGAGAATGACATATCTCACAAGATCGGAAGAGCCTGTATCAACCTGCAACGAGAAATTCTGCTGGGAAGATCCCACCTGCATTGGGACAGTGTACGTCCTACGGATCAAGGGATTCAGTAGATGCTTTGCGTTTCCTCCGAAATAAGAATGAGACGCGCAACCATGACGAGTCTCGAGCATAATCTGATAATTTTGGGAAAATAGGAATAGCCTATTGTCCCGAAAGGTGTCAAAGTTGGACATACACGGCGTAGTAATTTGTTGAAACCATATCCATGCTCAGCAACACCCCAGAGGTTCCATTATTTCCTTCGGGTAGTGATGCTCGTCCCCAGTTTTTTCCCTTGGAACGGGCGTCAAGAAGGGCTGCCATTAGAATCCCGTGCTTTAGGAACAAGTGAAAGAGGGCCCTGGCAAGAATCGGAGTAGCTACAAGGTGGTCTGAGGCGTTGATTCGGGGAGTCCAGTAAGCGTTAAGTGAGCGACCAACGGTGTAGTACGTCCTGTCGCCGTGCACGGGATTCAGGCAACGCTGTCAGCTGTGAGAGGCAGGGGGCTCATTGACCCTTTAAACGGGTAGAAAACTGGTCAGGAAAAAGACAAGGAAGGATGGGATAGCCTGTGAATGAGCGTAGGAGGGCTTAGGGAAGGAAAAAGAAACAAGGGAAAGTCGGGTGACAGAAAGGAGTACGGCAATGGCACCTACATGTCATCCGAACACTGTCACTTTGTATGAAGCGTTGACGTTATTTCCTTAAACGCTGTGCTTGATTAACGTGAGCAACTGGATCAGGCCTCGAGTCCTCCGAGCTCGCCAAGAAACAGGCTTGTCTGGCCGCCTTGTCTATTGATTCCACTTGGGCCCGGTTGGTGGTGGTAACTCCTTTGATACGAAGTCAAGACACCCCTGCAACCTACTTGTACAGACGTAACGGTGGGTTCTATGCTTGTGATATTCTCTTGGGCGGCTCAGGGACATTTACAGTTTCACCAGCTTGAGACAATCTCATTCTCAGACGCCACTGCTGAACGGGCATTTTTGTAACGGATGAACCGACACTCCTCTATGGCGCCGAGGGGACAGTTCAGAGGTCGACATTCCAACAACGGCGGTAGAGGCAATACGGCCAAGCCTCCACCTACTCACTGTAAGTGTCACATCCCTGATGTTTCTCCAGGCTGTTGATCGAACTCTCTTGGAAGTCCTGTCGCTCCCTATTGTCAGTCCCCTGCCCCTTCCGCCGAGTCATCGTTACGGACAGTCACTCATGACAATCCCCAGGGCCATCATGTACCACTTCAAAAATCAGTGTCTTCCTTTACGCGCGGACTGCTGGAAACCACACCAATGGTGCCCGGTCTCGATCGAACGATTGTGATTCCTCCACGCCGACTACATCTGACGTTGGGAGTGATGTCACTCGAAGACTCCGAGAACTCGAGCAGCGTTTTTGAAAGTCGAACAATTGATTCAAGGAGGACCCTGCCAGAAGCGCTTTCCCTTTTGTCCTCACTTGGACCACAAGTCTCGGAGCTCCTTCGCGGCGCTCGTCTTAAAGTTCCTCTTCAAATGATGAATATCATGCCGCCGGATGGCGGCAACCCAGACAAGGCGCATGTTCTTTGGTTTGGACCCTCACTCGAGAATGAAGATACAGAACGGTTACAGGCAGTCGGTGGTGAGTAGTGCTGTTGCAGGAATTTCTTTCGTTTCGCTGATGACTTATTAGAGCTGGTGAGCAAGGCATTCAGAGAAGCGGGCTTCATCACAGACCATCGCCCCCTCAAGGTTCGTATCATGTTTTCTTTCTTTCTTGCCACGTATAACAGCACGTCCCACAAGCTGCACTGCACGATCCTCAATACAATCTACCGCCGACCCAGGGGACTGCGGCAGCCATTCTCGTACAGGTCTCTGCTCAGCTCGCCTGCTGCACAGTCTGTCCTCTCATATCCACAAGGAGAGCTTAACTTGCGCCGACCTGTGAAAGCGGAGTTTGGGGCATGGGACGTGGACGAAATCCAGATATGCAAAATGGGTAGCTATGGGCCCGAGGGTGAGTATGAGAGCTGTGGAGGGCTACCGCTCGGTGTTACTCGTATGTAATTAGCCAAGAAGACGAGAAGAGCTACTAATCTGCGAAATGCCTGAAATGAAGCAACCGGTCTGACGAGTAACATTATCGCTTGACTACTCCACTGAGCCATTTGAGAACTGTGATTGGAAGTACAGCCAGCAAATAGCTCGGCTCAAGCGACAGTCAAACGGGGGCACCGTTCTGAAGTCGAACGGCTCGCTTAACCATTGATACCGGCCCCCCCTTGGTATGAGGCGCAGGCTGTGCGGCACGGGCGGCACAGGTGCGGTGGCACAGCGTGACGGATTGAAAGTGCGATTAAAAGACCGCTCTGTATCGTCGCGCGACTTCTGGTCTCGCTCAACTTGACCATCCCCTCCAACAGCGCCCGCTTACGAACAACGCTCTACTCTCTACGCTCGCGTAATGTCTGAAATCAGGAGAAAGCTTGTCATCGTTGGTGATGGTGCTTGCGGAAAGGTTCGCTTTCTGCTCCATCTGTCCCCAACGTTCATTCTGATTTCCACCCCAGACTTGCTTGTTGATAGTTTTCTCCAAAGGAACGTTCCCTGAGGTACCTCCCTGTTTCCTCCCTTGTTTCCGCCATATTCTGTCCTCATTTCGTCTATTTTTCCTAGGTCTACGTTCCCACTGTCTTCGAGAATTACGTGGCGGACGTTGAAGTTGATGGCAAGCACGTTGAGTTGGCCCTATGGGATACTGCCGGTCAAGAAGACTACGACCGGCTTCGTCCCCTTAGCTACCCCGACTCTCATGTCATTTTAATCTGCTTTGCTGTTGATTCTCCGGACTCGCTGGACAACGTACAGGAAAAGGTCTGTTACCTCCCCTAACACCCCATTGACCCCTTTTAAAGTGCCTCCTATTGCAGTGGATTTCCGAGGTCATGCACTTTTGCGCTGGTCTGCCTATCATCCTGGTTGGGTGCAAGAAGGACCTTCGACGTGATCCTAGGGTAATCGAGGAGCTCAGAAAGACGAGCCAGCGCCCTGTTACACCCGAGGAGGTGGGTTACCCAAGTTAGCGTTGACTAACCTTTGTTTACCCGGCGGTGTGCCACAGGGCATGGCTGTGGCCAACAAGATTGGGGCGAAGCACTACCTCGAGTGCTCAGCACGAACGGGAGAGGGTGTCCGTGAGGTCTTCCAGTACGCCACTCGGGCTGCGCTTCTCAGTCGGCCCAAGAACAGCAAGAGACACAACTGCGTGGTCTTGTAGACTACTTACTAGGACGACCATTCACTCTATCCTTAACGTCGATATCGTTTCGCGTTCCTCTCGCTTCCTGTCCGTCTATTCTTCTCCAGAGTCCATACCCTTCACGGCTTGTGTTCTGCAATCTTCATGATCTGACCTCTTTTGTCTTTTTCGCTCGCCGCGTCAATATCCTCGGTCTGAGACTCTGTTTGAGGTGTTTTGATTGTTGTGTGGTGTTGTTTGAGGCTTGCCGGTTGCCATCCTGCGGGGGCGCGGATGTATTCCGCAGCAGCCAAGTTATCTCGGATACGTGAATATTGATTTGGGGCAAGTGGACGTTTTTGTCAATGAATACTTACAGCTATTGATCGGAGATGGTCATGTCTGATACTATTGGACACTTGAGACGCAACGAGACTCCGTGGCTTGGCCGAGGCGTGGCTGACTAGGGACTCCCGACCTGCGTTCGTCAAGATCGATTATCGCCATCCAGCATTTGATCGTCATTACTGCGATTCGACAAACACATATAATAGGCCTTGGAGTGTCGTCCAAGCAAAATGTTACCCTTAATTAAATGTCGCCAACAATTTATCAAGATCATGGGACATCACGACAACACGGTTCCAAGCTCGCTCCCGTGCTCGCTCCCGTGTTGGAGATGTTTATGAATCTGCGCCCGCACACCCGTCCATCCTGTAATGGTAGCTACGGATTGAATCGACGGCTTGATTTACCGCATCGCCGCTCATAAGAGGTTGCTTGCCGGCGAAGAGTCTCAGGGCTGCCGACGGGCATACTTGGATTCCGGAACATGTGCTCACACGTGCAGGTGCAGTGCACGCGCCACGATCTGACAAGAGAGCCCGCCATGATCTAGGCCCACAAGGTCAGCCAGGCACCGCTTCTTGCTTTATGGGTCAGTCCTGTGGACCGTTGGGTGCGTGATGCACGTGCCCTGTGTGCATGACGCGACTTGCTCCATCTGACAGTTTTCCTCGGACCAATCGCAATGCGCCTCCCCGTTCTTTTCATAACGCCTGGTGCCTGCGGGGTAGCATTGCGTGCGAGCCGGGAGACTCAAGGTGACGATGGCGCAGGGGAGAGCCCAGCAATCCAGGACTGTCAAGGCACCAGCGCGAGGCCAACGGATCGTTGAGGGGCACTTTTGAGGGGCACTTTGCAGTGCACCGTGAGCCACATTGCAGACACGGCATCGGAAGCTAAGATGCACGGAAGTAAGCTTGCTGCAAGGTTCGGAAATAAAGAACGGATGTAACCATACGGGGCAGCGTTTGACGTGTGCAAAGTATCGCAATGCGAGTCAAGGCGACTCGTAGTCAAATAAAGTGTCTCTTGGACTTTGTCGAGGTGTCTGGACAGAAAGGTCTAAGCAGTTCTGGTTGGGTGGGAATGTGTCAGCGTCCGAGAAGTGGCTGACAGGGCCTCAGGCCTCATCCGCGATTCCCGGACGAAATCGCTCTGCCAAGGCCAAGGTTGCGCCTTTCTTTCTCCCTTGATCTAGGTTGGAGAGGGTTGGTTTTTCTCATCCCCTTTTGCCCTGGTGCCGGACATTTCAGCATTCATTTCCGTGAGTTCGGGAGACACCGGATGAGAAAAGGGGGGCGTGAGAGCGCTGACCTTGACCTTGAGAAAGCGATCTTGTGTGGAGATCTACATGGTCGTATCTATAGGTTTCTACAAACGCACGCACAAGCTCATCATTATTGTGGCTCATATTTTTGCGTATCGACTCTCTGTTTCATGCAGACGTGCGCATTTTTAGAGGGACATGTGCCCCTTGGCGGATAGTTGGATCGTAGGATAGCCTCGACACCAGAAAAGTATTAGCATCGATGACGAAAAGAAGGGGTGATTAGACGTAAAATCATACAGCGGCGGCCTCATGAGGCCTCAAGGATACACGAAAGATGATCGAATCCAAGTGATAGGAACTTGGCGGTGGTGCGCGCAAATAACAGGCACCTGATTGCGGTATCTGGTTAGATCGATCAATGGGTGTGCGCGTTGTTGCGTCCCAGCGCGACTCATTATGTAGGATGGTAGACGTGGTTGGGTTTTGGGACTGGCGCCACGTGCATGTGTGCGTGCCTGCTGTCTACACGTCTGGTGTGGCACTCGGGATTTAGGACTCTAGCGTTCGGGCGTACCTTGTTCAGGCGTGATAGTGACAGCGGCAGACACGGGTCCGTTGACGGGACCTCCTGGATTTTGCCTGAAAGGGCGGGAAAAAGTGCCAGGCCCCCGGTCGGACTCGTGGTCCGGCCAATGAAATGACATAAACGGGGCTCGGAGTCGAGGTCGCATGGGGAAAACAGGTATCATATCCAGGGGAGGGTTCGTCCAGGACTGGCTAGATAGCAGTCACTCATGTTCAAGTCTAGAGCGTCAGTTGACACAACACGACACAGCCCAAAAACGGCCAGGTCCGTCTCCCAAAACAGGCAACGGAGCATTCCATGATCGACTATTTGAGCGGCCAGCTGGATTCCCTTCAATGAATCTCCTAACATCACGCATATCATCCCACCGCGTCCCATTCGACCTTGATCGCCCGGACGATCCTCGCGTTATAAAACCTGGTCGTTCAGCCATCGACGTTGACACCGTTCGACACCATCTACGCGTTCCGTAAAGATGATTCGTTTTGAGGGCATGCCGAAGGACGTCATGGAGGCCATGTGCACGCCCATGCACAAAATTCTGCCCACACATTACCCCAATTCAGCGTCTCCACCTATCCACTCCGTTAGCCAGGCAGTACCGAATATACCACCTGGATCTCTTTTTCTTGGGTCCATGTCCGCAACCATGGACCGCGAGCTGCTCAAAAGTCAGCATATCACACACGTCGTCCAGGTTCTTGATACGCAGTGGGCCCCGATATCAGAAAAAGATGGCTTCCGATGCCTCAGGATAGATATTCACGACAAGCCTACTGCGGATCTAAAGCCTCATCTCGAGGGCGCTTGTCAGTACATCGCCAGTGCGCTCGCTAGTGGAGGAAATGTTCTCGTTCACTGCCAGCAGGTGCGTCCCCAGAGAGAGCGCTGAAACAGCGGCACTGACACTTTGCTTTCGAATATTTAGGGTATCTCCCGATCACCTGCTATCGTCATTGCTTACCTCATCTATAATCTCGGAATGTCATACGATCAGGCGCACGCGTTGGTCAAACGTCATAGGCCCTGTATCAATCCCAATCCCGGTTTTGTGTCGGCCCTTCGCGCATGGGAAAGCAAATGGCGCTCTACGGCCCCGTTTCCTCACCCACATTATCGGCGCGCTAACACGTCCTATGTCTCAATGGGGACTGGAGGCGGTGCCGCCGAGAGCGACGAGATCGTACCACATCCACCATTTGCTAGGGGCATGAGTTACTTTTCCTAATTTGGGGTCTTACCTAGTATCCGTACCGCCGACGACGCGCCTCGTCATCGCGCCCCCACCTTGTCGTTTTTGCAATACGCGCTCCACGGACTTGCGGGCGCACGTCGTGTATACCCAAACACACGCAAAATAATCCCTCGTATCTTTTTCATTTAATTTTCATTTTTCTCCTGTCTTTGTTACAGCTTTGCTTTCTACGTCGCTCTCAATCGGAAAATTTGGGGCCAACCTATATACTGTATACCTGTAAGCTCTCATCGCTTCGTGCGATTGGCTAGTTTCGCATAGTTCTGTACATCGGCGAAGGTGTACGGCTTGGGGATTTATTTATATCTACAAACATACGCGAAGCTGGATGATCGTCAAATGACGGGGCCAGAGTGTAGTGCGCCACAACGCGCCACTTCTTCCGATGCGATCATGTAGTAACACTCATATGAGTGAAACCAGTCCGCGTGCATGGGGGACATTGCAATGTGCAGTGTACCGCCAGACAGAATGAAGCGCTTGACATAGTACAAGGGATCTGACATCGCACTCAAGAATTCCAGACATGATGCAGATTACACTAGTTCGTGATGCTACAGAGCAGCGTGCGGGCCATGTGGTTCACACCAAGGCCGACCGCGGTGACGAGGGTAATACTCGTCGGTGACTGAGGACATTGTAAGACAGCCGTAACAATTCGTGTGCAAATGGGCTGTTCCCTAAGCTTGGCCTGACCATCTAGACTATTTGACGAGACTCCGCCGAGAGTGTCATCGGTAAATTCACAAATGTATTGATTCACCTTATTCATCTTGATGGCCCATCCCACCCCACAGAATCTGTAAGACAATTCTTATTGAGCTTCGTGAGGTGAGCACCCTGGCGTTCGTCAACAGTCATATGCAAGGTGCATATAGTTTGTGGCTGGACAAGCCAAGTCAGGTATCAGAGTCGATAAATGTATTGAGGGTAGAAATGTCCCCTTTACTCCATAAAAATTTGACGAAGGCTAACACAGCCGAGCTCATTCGTTGAAGCGTTACAACGGACTGTGGAGGGAAGAGACGCGAAGGAGAAGATTTTAGATTTTGATATTTTGGGGTTTCGGGATGTCGGAGCCCCGAGAATTTCAGATTTACAAAAAGTGGTTTTTTCGCTACCGGTCAATGCGGAAACGGATCCCCTGCCCCATCTGAGTCAAAAAGTACTGTCACCGACGAATTCCGAGCAGTTGTTGAGTAGATATAGATGACCGAAGTCGGGGGGTTTTTGGATGTCATTTTCCCACGATGACAAGTCACGTCAAAACGACAGTAACTAGATACAGATGACCAATCATTACCAATGTAACACCAGACTTGGTGTCGTCGCCGCCCGAATGAGAACTCCAACAAAATTGTTGGTGCTGCAGACGGTAACGTACACCCATCTTGCAGAAACCAAGTTTCGAACGTTCGAGGCATACCCTGTTTCATCCGTTCAATCCTGGCGACTCCTCTCGTTGCGTCGCGTCTTCCGGTGCGGGGGCAAATCGTAAGCGAGACATTGCAAATGTGGTGACCTCCTCCTGGTCGTGGAGTGACTCTCGTAATTTAAACAAAATCCGCGAGGCAACAGCGCCATGCAGAACACATTGAAACCTATACACCATTGAATGCGTGAGAGACTGTCGAGCTACCGAGTGGGGAGCTCACGTCGCAAGCAGACCGTCCCAGCCATCCTGGAGCTAGTAAATTGTGTCAGCGTGTATGGGCGGTAGGGCCAGTAGGAGGTATCTGACTAACTGGCAAGACAAAGAAGGTGATGTTGGAAACTGACGTCACTGATGGTGTCCATGTCCGTGATCGATAAGTAGCACCTTGAATTTCAAGGGAGTCACGCACAAAAGACGAACAAGGTGTAGATCATGTTGCCTTGAGTGACAGTGGATATGAGCCTGCTGTTGGTGCGGAAGCCAGAGCGACGGTACTTATAGCCGTGGAGGAGGGTTAAAACAAATACGACTGACGGTGTGAGATGTGTGAACCAAAAACAAATACATCACTGCATCGAGCACTCACTAAGCTCGAAGAAGGAAGCGCTCCAAAACATTGAAACGGTGAACCGACTGAGGGTGGTCGCGAAGCCGTTTGCTATCGACAAGCGTGTCTGCACACAGAGGGCCGCAAAATCGAGGGAAGTTAACCTTGCGGAGCAGGCGAGCATCGCAGCGCTGACAATCTAGCAAGCCCAAGATACGTTACGGGTGTCAGTGATGCCTTACTATAAAATCCTCGTTACTTACAACATAAAGGATTATAAGGGCCAGGTAGACTGGCCTGCTGTGATTCCACAGTGCCATAGTTCGGATCAAAAGCAGTCCTTGAGTACGACTGTGAGTGATATGTATTCATTTTTACAAAGCACCTAGGATACCCTCGGCAGAGAACATCCCCCAAAACATGAAAACTGGACATGATGAGGCCTAGGCTGTCTGCCACAGCCGAATGGAATGTACTCACTTTCGGAAAGCCTATATAGGGCAATGCACTACCATACGTGAGTACTTTGGGAATTGATAGACTAGAGTGACCTGCTGTTGCTTGCTGGCGTATTGGCAGAAGGACATCTGGAGGGAATGTTAGGATCGCGATCGTCGAGACATAGTGGGAAACACACTGTAGACCACACAAAGAGAGTTTAATATTGGAAAGAATCGTGCAGGAAAGTAGAACATGTGCGTGATGCCCCAGTTTCCTTGGGTGATCAAGCGAACCTGTGGGACAGAGCGCGTCAGTATGCCGTGGCCTACCTGAAGGACTTGCATTCTTCATACCTCTTCATCAAGAGTGAGGAGGTAATCGAATATCTGGAATACATGGAAGCGTTGAGTACTGTCAGCGAAAGGTGCACATACCCATATTGATATCACGGCAACTGCGAAAGCAAAAGTGAATGCAGGATAGCGACATGGTCGTTGCACCACACCTCTGCAATACTAGACAAACATAAATATGATGAGGGGATCTATCAGATTATGGAGCATACATTGATTGTCTGTTGCTGAGCGAGCCAATAGATATATGTAGGAGGGGTGGCCATGGTAGAGGAATCACCGTAACCAAGTTTGACTTTGGTAAAAGGTACACGACACCTGAGGTTGGGCCACAGTGCCTTATGTTGATAATTTTTTCTCCATGTGGAGGTAGGTGTCTCTAGATTGACGTTGGACAGCTGTCCACAGCAAGCGAGTAACAAGTGCGCCGAGGACTCACATCTAGAAAGGTTTACGGACTACACGATCAATCTTTGGCTGTCGCTCATGGAGTGAAGGGGAGGGGACTGTTGTATTTTGTATATACGTGGTATGTACAAATGGTAACGATCGGTGCTGGGACCTGGGGATGAGTCCGGGCGTGGGACATGATATGGGCGGCAGCGCAGAGCGCTGACCGGCTCTGGTGACCTGGATCGCGGACAACGATAAGCCGCGAGGGCGGGCGGGGTCGTCCACCTCGCGGCGCGACCATGCACGCCGATGGGACCGGGACCCGGGACAGGTGAGGTGAAGCGATCATGGGAGCGACTCGCCGTGAGGGAGAGGTGGGAGGGTGAAAACGATGAGGAGCGCAGCTCTGGCAGAGATGATGACAAGCGAAGGGACTGGCGGAAGAGAAAGAGCAGTGGTGCCACAGGCCTCCGCTCGGCCAAAGACGAGCCACTTCGTTCATGCCTGCCATATAGCTTCATTCTTCCCACGATGCACAATACACAAGGATTCAACAAATTAACGCCTTTGCACAGTCCCCCAACCATGCGACACCCTCCACAGCACATCCTCTACATACCGACTAAACGTGCACCCTTCCGTCCCCACCACGGCCCACACCCCACCCATCACCAACGCATCCACAATCGGGGTTACGTGCTCCCGACACACTCCATTCGAAGCCGATCGAGATGGGCCATCTCGGCGCCAAACGACGCTAGAGTGAGCGTCCACGGGTATGCGTGCAGCAGCGGCCCGAGTAGCGGATCATCTAGGCCTGCTGGTGCATCCATCGCAGTGAACAGGGGCACGTTCAGGTGGCGGAGGCTTGGCGCTGTGTGCATTTGGTTGCGCCAGGGCAGCTTCGAGGAAAAGGTGGCAGGAAGTGGGCTCGCAGACTGTGTGTGACCGTATGTCTGGCAATATCTCGAGTGGCTCTGGCACGTCACTCACATCTGTTCCGTTGTCCTTGTCATTACTGTTCATCGCCATCATATCTCCCATCCTTGTTAAAATATTTCTTTCAAGTCCCAATGTCGCCTCCATGTCCAGTCCCAGAACATGATGCACCAGCTTCCACCAAACGAGCCTCACATTCGCACGTGCTCTCTCGAAATCGACCGTCCCCTACACGCACATGCGTATCCACATATATTCCCCCAAGTACCTTCCCGATCCTCTCGGAAGCGAGCGTCAACGCTGTATTTGCAAGCACCATGTGTCGTCTCACCTCATCCCGTACCTGCTGGTTCTCGGCTTTCGGGGTCAGAGTTATGAGGAACCGAAGAGCATTCCGGGACGCATTCCACGCTGGCTTAGGCGTCTCTATCACCATCGGACACTTTCTATGCGTCCGTCTCGATGCGGCTAGGTGTGACATTTGAAGCTCACCTGCATGTTCCACCCCCCTCGAGTCCAATGTTACTCGTCTTGGTGCGTGGGCTCATAGGATGGTTCGGATGGTTCAAGTAGGGTTTCCTCATCTCCCAAGAGAGGCTGACTACTTTCCTTAGCTCTTGTGGCTGGACGGCCTCATCTCCCGCTCGGATGACACGATTCTGTGCGCCCCATGAATTCATCCATACTCACGACGATTTGAAGGGTGGACAATGTGCCCCATCTCCCCAAGCCTCCTGTTCGGCATTTTATTGCGATTGTTGCTCTTGGGTTCGCCTCTGCCGTCGCTGATGTATTTTTGTGGTGGGAAAGATAGCTCGAGGGGTAGCGCCAAGGGAAGAAGGCCCCGCAAAAGACCCTAAATAAGCGTATATTAATCCTGCGTTGATACCTGGCGAGAAATGTCGTAGCAATGCAAATTACAGGGATTAGTGAATGAGAACATGAGTGAATGTCCTTACCAAGAGACTAGTGGTCGAGCTCATGTCACTTATGCGTGAATAGTGATGTGAAAATAGGTTTGAAGGCTTGCATGGGGACACAGTTCGGTATCCTGAGCCCAGTAGATGTGAATCTGCCTTCTTGCATTAATTACACTGTATCTGCACGAGCATCTTTATTCTGAGTCTACATCCAAGTCCCCCATCAATAATGTCTCATTACGCTCCTGCTTGCCTCCAGACCCTTCTAGCCCAGTATCTTGACATTGCACATCCACTTTGGTGCCATATCCACCTGGTTCAGTTTCAACACCTTCTAATGCCTTCTGGCAACCCTCAGGTATGTGTACTTTGCCTTCACTACCCTGACTGTGGCAGTTCGCATGCCACCTCCCCTTGGCCTCAGGCTGGTTTGCACCTCAACATGGTGCGCGCGGGATCTTCCGTATTGGTAACCCGTTCCGTTGTTAGCTGGGAAAAAAGCGCGTGGGACTAACAGCGGTTTACTGGTGTCGTCGCGGTGCACCCATATTACCGTACTTCCTCCGAGTCCTTAGTCCCCGTATCATAGCCATTAGCCAACCGATCATGCTAGCATGCACCGTAAAGAAGTCGTGTCGGAAAAATGATAGGCAGGTTCGACAGAGGAACCCCCCAACACTAATCATTGTCGCCATTCAAAGCCGACAGTTTTGATGTCGAGTGTATTACTTGGCTGACCTCGGATGCCAGACAATCATTATAAAGGTTATTGCATGTCACCCAATGATGTGTGTCCGCAAGCTTCCAAGTAACCGCACGCCTAATCCTGTCTACTGGACAGCGATGGTGAGGCAACAGGGAGGCATGGGAAACACCCCTCTGCCAACCCAGACACCCCAGCGCTTTTGTTGATCAGTGATGCTCGTCCTGACATTTCATGCAGACATGGCTTGGAATGAGTGCATGTGTTCCCTTTGTCACGCGCCTTTGTGGGGTCGCATGGTTCAGCATGAGGTTAAGCGCAGGTCTGCCGAAAAGGCAACGCATTATCATTTATATGAAGCACGAACCCTCCCCATCATGCGTAATCTACAAATGACTGGAGCTTCTTGGCGGTCTGGGCGAGAATTTGGACACAACAAGCTTCTCCCCAAATGTCCGCACAATATCAGCAACACTCGACTTCAACGCTAGGCGCAAGGAGTAACATGATCAGCCATGTGGGACAGTGCAGCGCAAAGAGGGTGTACCAGCAGTAACGATACCAATCGCCTCCGTGGCTTTCGCTACCTCAATCCTGGTGCGTTCCTTCTCTCTAAGAACGTTCCAGTCCCCTTGCATGGTCTCATCCGGCGTGGGGGGCTAGAGTTGGGTCACCTCGATGTGATACTCCTCCAAAGCAGTTAAGAACGACAAGAAAGCTTCCAGGATGCGTGGAATATCCCGTTGGACCACACCGTAGCGGTCCTCGGTCGGCGAAGCGCAGACAAGACCAGCGAGTACTGTGGTTGGCGTAAGCAGTTCGATCACCCAGCATGTTTCTTCATAGGCGCACCTTCGACGATGAGCGCGTCAAGATCTCGATTCGGAAGACACTTTTCTGTGACCTTGTTGACGCGATCCCTCGTCCGCCACGCGTCCCATCGCGCAAATAGATCCCTACACCACGATGGTAAAAACTTGATGACCAAACTCTGACACTGCGTCTTCAGACAGGAGATATAGGCACCAATCATGCTTGGTGGTGAAGTTGTAGCACTTGCCACCGCTGTCGGCAGAGCTGCGGCGGCAGCAGGTGGTGAGGATGCAGAGCGAAAGAGTTCGGGAACCGGTGCTTCCATGATTCGCGTGCCCACCTCGGAAGCCACTGCATCAGCAGCCTTGGAAAGGTCTGAATCAGACGCAAATGTATCCAGCACCTTTGAAATGGGGGACCGCTGTAGGGCTTTCAAGATCGGCTTTCGTAGT